>JABSTQ010011143.1:0-235401 GCA_013358835.2 Ixodes persulcatus
GACGAAAGTATGGTTCCCCCGTGTTGACGGAGAAAGTTATCAAACTGTTTCCTTAATCTGAGAGTGTTATTGTTTGCAGACACGCCACTTCCGAAATTTTCGATTTCATAAGACAGCTTCTCTATCTACTGATAACTTCCGTTGGCAAATTTCGAGTGCTTTCAACGCGCCCCTTTTGATGCGCTCATCTTCCGCGGCGGATCCAGTTCAAGTTGGTCATCTCCCGTTCGTATATTTCTTCCAGCGCACGCCCCGCTGACCACTCCAACCCCGTCGAAGTTAATTATCGAAAATCGACGGAGCTAGCCGGAAGTAGACAGATGAGCGCTACGTCAGTTCCTTTAGCTCGGCGGCAGTTCCTTTAAATCGGCGGTGCGCCTGTGCACTCAAGGTCGCCGTACTGTGCGGACCGTCGAGTTGGATCTGTTCGGACGGATCGGTATTTTTACGCGGGACTGTGACAGCCCAAACGGTCCTACTTAGTGGAGAGCGGGTCTGAAGCGTGGAAAATCGTAAGCGATAACTTTTGTGATTCTGAGAGGAGGAGCGAAAGAAATTAACGACAGAAAACCTGATGAAAGCGGGTGGCATGTCTATGTTTTCGCGGCTGGTTTTTAACCTCGTATCTCTGCCTACCGCCGTCGTTTGTTCGTGCGAAAACGCAAGAAAAGACTAGGCAACGACCATGCAATTGATGGTTTGCTTCCTCTTGTGTTTTTAAAAGTCTTACCAGTGCCCAGCCTGTGTCACCTGTTCCTTCCGGCAATGGACAGTGAAAGTAGTGAGTCGTCCTCGGAAAGATCAGTTGGCTAGACAACTTGTAGTAGCTGCCATATTGAACGGTGGACCGCCTCCACCGGGTCGCTCGAAAAATGACATCGCCGCTGGTCGATTTAGTTAGGGGTCAACAGAGCTGATTTTTACCTCCCTCGCAGATTTTGGAAAGCGCTTCGAATCTACCATCGGCATTAAAAAATGACGTGATTGTAAAATTGATACGGTGTCGCCACATTCGTCGTATGTACCCATTTTTTTCTTGGTATTTTTGAATTTTTTGTAGCGGTCGCGAACATTTTGTTCACTCTTAAGCTGACACTGCCACCAAAGCTACAAGCGCGAACTAGTCCCAGCTCCTGGCTTTGAGACGTGCATTTCTAGCGCCAGTGCTAGCTCTGCGGAAGACCGCTTTAAAGCAGCGACCTCGAGCTATTCTGCTTGTGGTATCGGTGTCCTCCATTCTGCTTAGCTGATTTTCTTATTTTTGTTTCGTTGTTGTGGCCGGCGGAGCTCGCGCTCGCACGTCTTCAACAGTCGGTTAGTAAGAATGCGATTCTGTTTATAAATATAATGTATCGTATTGTGGCTCAGTCAGCCCTTCAAGAACAACCGAAAACCGTTCCACACAGCACTGTGTGACGGAGCACTGAACAATTGACTCATCTGTGATTCCCGCCTCTAATATTAACGCCCGTTTTTTTATTTCTTTAGGACTGCTCCCCTTGACGCCATCATAATCAGGACACACAGAGAAGATCCGGTTCCTTGGAAACGTGCAAGATCACGGGCCCAAACATCTACCTGCGCTCGTGGAACGTGGACGAAACGTCGATGGTGAGGAAGTCCTGATTCTTGCAGCGAAACGCTGAAACGTGACAGGAGGGCCCATGTGTTGGTAACCAGATATATAAATATGAGGCTATACCGCACCTGGAATCGCTGCGCGATAGAACGCACCTAGTATCGATACCAGGCGCTATACGCACCTGGTATCGCTGCGCCGCGTCGATACCATGTGCGTTCTAAGGCTCTTCCCGCATGCTTTTCAACGGGTGGAAGGCGAACAAAAAGAGTTCGAAATAAGGACTTAACACAGAAGGCTGCATTCTCCAGCGCTTCATGATTTGACGAGCCTTAAACGAAAAGCGTGTTTTTTTTGGCCACCCCGCGTCCAGTTGTTTTTATCCGTAACATGGGTCTAAAGTATCAAACCGCCACTGACTGCACAAGTAAGATTTTTCGCGGTAGTACTCGAGAGCACGCCCAAATACTTTACTATAGTGGTTACCCACATCACATTACCGAACAGGCAATGTGTTGATGACAATTTATGCCAGAAAACGAGACATCTGTCCCAGTTTACCGCACTTCTACTGACATCGCAAAGAAGGC
Organism: Ixodes persulcatus; assembly: GCA_013358835.2. Taxonomy (NCBI): domain Eukaryota; kingdom Metazoa; phylum Arthropoda; class Arachnida; order Ixodida; family Ixodidae; genus Ixodes; species Ixodes persulcatus. The sequence goes on from JABSTQ010011143.1 coordinate 2,170, forward strand.
TTAACAGTATTGACCAGCTCCACGGCACTTCCTTGGTTTACAAAAACAACAAAAACAATGCAATCTCGTCCGCAGACGCCTAAAACGCGCATCTTTGAAGAACGCAGTTTAAACCGCTTATTAACCTGATATCTACATAATCCAGAACAGACAAAAGAACATCATACGGTACGTGGTCGAATGATTTTTCAGGGTCCACATTAAGCAAGGCTACGCGGCTATACATAACATTACAAATTCCCAGGACATTCTGCGCAGTATAAATATTGATAAAAAGTTATGCCCTTTTTGCCACATTTTTTGTTCGTCCCAGACTCTTTGCTGGTTACTATAAAATTGGCATTAATTACGATTGCAAGTTACCCAGCCTCAAATGTAATGGATTTCCATTAAAAATTACTGTCGCTAAAAATTAACGGATTACTTTACTCGTTACGTTACAAAACTCTTTAACGTTAATTTGTACGTACACCTATTCAAAAAAGAATAAAACATTTTCAATAGTTAAAGAAAAAAGATTTTGCAGCACGACTTTTCATTTTTATACGCCTGTATTATGGTAATCCTTGTAAAAATAAAATATTGTATTTAAAACAAAGAGTGTAGGTCCGTTTCACCTGTAAGCTGGCAAGGCATCGAAAGCTGCAACTACAGCCGACATCCCGCTGTCTTACGGCCTCCGGAAATTACCCTGGAATTCCGCAGACAAATCTAGCGGTGCGCATGCTCAGTAGCAGCGTCAACCTCCGCTACAAGATTAGGAGCTAAAGAAGCGCTCTACAAAAGCTCCCTTTTGACTCGGGTGTTTCGCCAATTATTTTAATGAAAAGAAAAGCTTGGTTCTAACGTTACAATGTAATAACGCCAATGCAGATAGCAGGTGCCCAAGCTTAAATATACGTGTGTCTGTAGACAAGAGTTTGTTGTTCATGCTGATGAAAATGTGTGTTTTTTTTGGCAAGCAAAGTATGCACTGAAACTCTAGGTTTCCGTTCTCCTCAGTGCCCTGAATTTTAAACATCTCATTAAGAGATGGCCATGGAGACGACGGACACTCCATGACCAAAAACTCCACCAGTCAGAGAAAAAATGTCAGTTACGGGTTATGGATCGTTCACCGGTTCGCACTTTCCTACCACAATTCGTGGAGGCCCGGGAAAGGGAGGGCATAGAAAACAGGAGAAGCGGTGGCCATCGGTCTCACAAAACAATAGAGGATCACACGACATTTACGCGTTCTCTCTTTGCCAGCACTCCTTAGATGACTCATTCCCCTCCCCTCTCTCCTCTATGTGTTGAGTATAAACTGAGGAGGGGACTCGACCACCATGCGCAAACAAGTAATCACAAAGACGTATCGTCCATACCCTAGAACACGATGCTCTTAGGCCTAGCGCCGGGCACTTTCAGCCGTGCTTTAAGAGAGTGCTAAATGAAGTAGCACACGACATGATGTCTGTGAAGGTGGCAGGAGACGTCGAAGAAGTTCTAAAGGGTGAAACGGTGTAGAAGACAAAAACAAATAATCTTGAACAACTTTCTCCTTCCCCGAAGAAGAAGAAAAACACGAAGGAAGGCGACGGAGAGCTTACTCGACCTTATTTTACTTGCTTTTTGTGTTTCCTATATTTGTACATGCCTTGCCCCATTTGTCTAGTGGCTCTAGTAACCTGTCATAAAAAAATGTGATTTCTTTTCGGCTATCCTTCCTTTTTAATGTTTTCTATTTTGTTGAACTTGCTCTCTTTATGCTGCTGATTGTTCTGCTCGTATTGCTCCAGTTACTGTATTATGATCATATTTTTAATAAAGTAACGAGTAATTAAAGTAATCCGTTACCTATATTTTGTAATGAATTTACATTACAAATTACTTCAAGGAAGTAACCTGGAAAATACAAAGTCACTTAAAAACTAACAGACTATAAGTAATCAGCTACTTGTAACCGATTACTTCCCAAGACTGGTTTGACCCAACTAACTGGGTAATAACGCATTGCACGCTCCTGGCCGAAATCTTCATCGACATTTTATAGTCGAAATTAGTGAGACAATTTGATCGATAAGATGTAACTTGACGGAGTTGAACTGTATCGTCCTGTTTTAGGAACGAGGACGGTGTTTCGTCGAGGAATCCAAGGAGCCGCTGTAATTGAGACCGTTTTAATGTTGGCCCAGTGATGGTAAAATAATCAAGAGGAAACAAAAAAACCGTCGATCCGGTACCTCTTCTTTCTTTTAGCTATTTTCTTTTACACTATCGTCGTCTTCCTCTTTCGGGATCCTTGATCTCTTGCGATATAATTTACGTCTTCCCAACTCTCAGATGTCGTTTAATGAAAACAATCCTCAAGTAGGTACCGGAGTTGAATCGGCCGTCACAGAATCTTGTTTCCTGGTCCCTCAGAGAAGGCATATGCGTACAAGTCCGTCTATACCTGGTACGGTGTTCAACCCTACAGATTTTCCAAAACGCCTCAATGCTTCTTGGCTCCTAGCAAAACCAACTGCCCCTCTTTTATGTCGCTGCCCCTATCGTTCATTTCAGAAGGGCCCCTCTTATTTCCTTCAGGTACTCCTGATGCCATCTGTGCCACCAGTCTTTCGATAAGCTTTGTTTGACTCTCCAGGCCTCTCTAATATCAGCGCCCCAATTTGTGCTAGAGCTGGTGAGGCGCTGTTTCCGCCAACTATATCCGCAGGTGTGATATGCAATCGGTCCTCAGCTTCGTTTGTGTGCGTATGTCAGTAGGCGGTTGTTCATTGCACCCTCTACGTGAGCGTGAGTGTGAGCAATTCCTCACTGCTGAACAAACTTCCGTCCAATCACCTTCCTGATGGACGCCTTCATGCTCCTTATCATCCGCTCGTAGAATCAGCCTCACCACGGTGCTCTCTCGGCAATGCACTTCCACTTGATCTGGTATGTTGCTATAAAATCTTTGTTCCGTGGGCGCTGTATCATTTCTCTCACCTCACTGATATCCTTGTCCGCTCTCTTGCATGTTCTAGCGTTATCGCTGTACACTACAGAGCACATCTCTCCTCCTGCAACTAATCTTCTGAACGCCTGCATGAAGCTGCTTGTCGAATATGCTGGGCGCGACTTCAAGGTGTAACCCTCTGGTTACCGCGCAAGTATTATCGCGATCTTTGTTACACCTCCGGATGATTTTGAGTAAAGTGGTCCAGTGAAGTATATACCCACAACACTAAATGGAGAGCTTTGCGTGACTCTGTCTGCTGGTAAGGGAGCCATCTCTTGACCAGCGCTCTTGTGTTGTATTTTTTGCACTTCAATGCATTTGGTTAAAATCTTTTTGATTAACTTGCAACACTCAGAACTTCGTACTCTGGCGTGTCTCTAACTCCTCCGGGCAAGGTGAGATGGTGCACAGGCCGCACCAGAAGCTCAGTGAAGTGCCTGTTGTTCGGCAATGCTGCTGGATGTCGTTCTTCAAAACCGAGCTGGCTCTCCCGAAGATGACCTTCTAGCCTGAGCACCCCATCTTTACTCCTGAAGACATTCGCTCCATGTAGCAGCTTTCCGTCTTTCCTCCTCTCGTCCTCGTTCGCGACTTCCTACTTTAGGAGTGATATATTCTGCTCTTGTTTGATAAGATAGCGCTAAGCTTCCTTCAGTTGTTCAGCTGTCAGAGGGCCCGCAGTATTGCTTCCTCTTTTCCTTTTTAAGTACCTGAATACCCAAGCTGTCACTCTCAAGAGCCGCACTTACAAGCTAAACATTCGAACGTTGACTATGTTGGTGAGTGTTAGGTTTACCACGCACAGTTCTGTCTTCTTTGAGTCACTTCCTTCTACTTTTATGTTATACTTATATGGCGGACGTGCTTGGTTGTCGACTAGCCATTCTGGTCTTTTCCACCGAAAACGTGAGGTCACAAGTTTGCAAGCTTTTACTCCTCTGGTTAGTAGACCGGCAGGATTTTCTACCCTTTGTACGTAGTTCCACTCTTCTGGCTTGAACGCAATCATTTCCTTCACCTCTTTTCGACAAATGATTTTCTTCTTTTACTTTTTTGATCCAGTGTAGCGCAATAGTGAAATTTGTCCGAAAGCAAGATTGACTGATTCTCCGAACTAAATTATTTTTTTGACATATTCATTCAGTCTTGCTGCATGGTAGCGGCTAACAGTTCTAAACGTGGTAGTGAATTGCTTTCAGCGGAGCGATTCGACCTTTTGCTAAAAGCAGTTGCGCCTTCCTGTCTCCATCTTCGTCACTGGTGACTATAGACGCAGCTGCGCCGTAATCAAAGGGACTCGCATTTGAAAAAAAAAATATTTATGTCGGTTTTCTGCACCGATTATCGCTGATTAGGATTATATCATTGGTGTACGCTCACTTGCTTTAGTTACTCCAGCTCATTTATTCATGTCGTCCATTCCTTGGTTTCCTTCTCTTGCAGTGATGCGATGTGATGCCTTTCTTCCAAAGTTGTTGAAATTCTCTCTTAGCTCCCACTGAAAATGGTGTGAGCATCCCCAAAGGGTCAAACAGTCTTGCTGTCATTTGCAGCACTTGCCGCTTGGTAAGGATTGCTCCCTTGGGCCTAACCATCCACTTTTCGACTTGAAACCTGAGCTCGTCGGATGAATTTTTCCATATCAGGCCAAATACTCCGTTCTCTTCGGCTTTGGCCACCTCGGCGTTGCCCTCATTGCCAAGCGCGTATTCATTTTTCACTTCCTGATTATTCGAACCAATCAGAATGATCGTAGCTTCGTTATTGATAACCTTTTCTGGGTCGTCTGCTAGTGGTATGTTCATTCTTTTGAGGTTCCTTTGAATATTGATGTCAGGCCTTGGCAACGTCTCTCTTGAGACTACTTCTACTTCTAAGGCTTCTATCAAAATTCTTCTGTCATTGGCTCTTTTTTCAGCTTTACGTCCACTACATTGAGCATTCGCTTCACCTCTTTTCCCCCAAATGATCCAATAATGATTCTTTCTTTTCTGAGTACTTTGCATCCAAGTTTTTTGACAAACTTGCGGTTATAAACGACCGCTGGCTTCCGGTATCCAGCTTCACTCGATAGTAATATGATGCTGATCTTCCTTCTGACCAAGCGACCGCTGTTTGTACTAATACGCACGTGCTGCTACGGTGGATCTCTTGTTAGGCATGGAAATTGCATACCCTTTCTGTAGACACCACATGATGTTGGTCCAACGTTGCACTACTTGTGTGTGCGCTTGTATCAGTTGTGTTTATTGTTATGCATTGAGTGGACGTACTTCGGTTGACTCATTCACCCCGCTCGTTACGGCGGCACGTTGATGTTGCGTGCCTCTGTTTGCAGGCCTTGCGGGTTATCCTGGCTTGGCAGCACCTACCTGTGTGGTTTGGCCTTGTACAGTGAAAACGCCTTTTGCCGACGCGTTGTTTTGACTTCCTGTCCTCATATGCTTGCCTTTTTTGTGCAATCTTCGGCGTTGTGACCAATGTGATCACAGAAGAAGCAATTACGCGCTGTTGTGCTCTGGAACGTTGACGCACATTCAGAATTTCTCGCGGGTGGGGATGGCGCTGTCGCGTTACTATTTCTCATTTCTTCTTCTGTTACCTCTTCCCTGCATCTCACTTGATGTCTGATATAGTCGATTAGGCTCTTCTGCATTTTCTCATTTGTTCTTCCTGGGGTCTCGTCTACTTGCTGTGACGTGGACGCTACTAGATTGTGTGGTTTTGATTCTTCCTTCACTTTGAAGTCTACCAGCATGTCTGTTGGTACTGCTTTATTCAATATTGGAAACAAAATTGCAGCATATGACACAATAGGTATCGCCATTGCTTAAAGCCCACTTTTGTATACCTGTATCTTCTGGTACATCTGAGCTAGACCGCTATGGTCTCTGCACAATTCCACTTTATTCAAGTTGATGAGCGCATTTTTATGCGCCTCGATTAAGTTGTCTTCACTTCAAAGTTGTCTTTTAATAGATTTATCGCCTGTTCATAGTTTCTTTCCAAAAACTACAGCCCCTCAATGGCCAAGGCGGCTTTTTCTGTAAGCACCGTCATAAGGTAATTGAACTATGTCCGTTTCACATCCCAGGCCTCAAATAAATTGACGTTTCAAACTGATGCCAGAATCGTTGCCACATCAATTTGTTTCCATCGAACTTCACAAGTTGAAGCTTTGGCAGCTTCACCAGTTTATTCATCTCACGCGATACGGTTTCTCTTAACGCTGAAACATGGCCACCATGTTCTTCTCTTTGCATGCCTTGCGTTGTGTTTTGAAAACTGACTTCTTACTTGGAGCTTGCAGTTAATACCTTGAGATCGTATTCGATTACCCCCTAATATTCTGCAACCGCGCTTTTGGCCGTCAGACATTGTTCCATTTGAGTGTTCGTCTCTCTGAGCGTTTCGGCTGCTGCTTTAATCAGATTAACCGATAGGAAAAGGTCGTTTTTGACAGCATTTTGTTCAATTTTCTTTTGTGGGCTTCCATTATTAAGTGAGTTATTTGCGTTCTTAGAGCCTTTCTATTTCTGGTTACAACGTTCCTGCACGAGGTAAAATGTTCAAAGGGCTTACAACTGCTGAGCACTGGTGTCCGATCCTTGCCTGCTGTTCCTTGGCTTTTCCTCCAGTTCTGTCCAGGTCCTCGCCAGCCGCTCCTTCGCCGACTTCTTCTGTCCACGTTCCTTCGTTGGCGAAGTGGTATCTTGGTCACGGCCCCATGTTTCGTCGAGGAAGACAAAGAGTCAATGCCATTGAGACCGTTTTTAATGTCGGCCGGATAATATAAAAAAAATCAAAAGCAAAAAAAAAACGTCGATCCGGTACCTTTTTTTTATTCTTTTAGCTCTTCTTTTACACCGTTATCGTCTTCCTCTCATCGGGATCCTTGATCTCTTGCAGGATATCTTACAGGTGGTATGGGACGATAAAAAAAGATAATGGAAGGGCAATAACAATACAAGCTTCTTTAAACACTTCGCAAAAAACAAATGACACTGCTGTTGTTTTTGTTGTTACACTTTATTAAGGTAAGGATGGCGCGACGGCCTGGAGGGGACGGTTTACAGGGGGGGGGGGGGGGGGATTAAAGAAAACGAAATTTAAGGTTATATTTTTCGATCAATGCCCGTCGCGCGCGCAAAGTCCCAGAGGGACAGCAGCGTTTTTTTCGCACAGGCACTACTCTTGGGGTTAATCCAGTCCTCGTATGCACGCACATTGGGGTCTAGAAAACGACTCCGTTCAGTTTGGAGCCCCGCACACTCCCACAGTAGATGTCGGACCGTTGGGGGAACGCCTGTAGAGCATGTAGAGCAGGTCACCACCGGACTGGGAGCTTCGGTTGACTGCGCTGACTCGGAGTAGGAAAAAAATGACACTGTATATTTAAGCTTCATGTAAAACGCTGCACTGAGCCCCTCAGACCTAGGCGACTCCCCTGATCAAGAACCGTAATTGCGATCACTTTTACTCCGATAATGATAGTATCCGCTAGAAATTATTTAGTCTCATCGTCTAACCCCCGGGGCCTCGAAGGCAAAAAAATTGTTTTCAAACCACTCGATCTTTACTCGGTTGTACGACAACGGGCCTCTGTATTTATTGAAGAACGCCTTTTCCATTTCTGCTTTCTCTCTCGTGACACTCGTGACACTCGTGACACTCCCATCCCCTCCAATTTCACCAATCTTATTATGTCGTGCGTATCTTTTTTTCCAGTGCCCTAAGCTCGCTTTTCGGGGCACCTTCCCTTTTATCTGCTCTCGCTCGCACAAGTTCACCTTCAAAACGGTTTCTGTCTAACAGCTCGAGCTTTTCTTTCAAGGTTGATATGTCACCTCTGAAAGCACCAGGCACTTGACATACTTCTTTTAGCAGCATCTGTCTCCAAGTTAGTCAGCGTTAAGTCTTTATTTTTTAGCTCGTTTTTTGTTTTTTTTAGAGTACGCTCTTAGAAAAACGAGTGTCTGTAGTCTTCCATAAGGCGAGGGACGTTCTCTTAACCTTCGTTTCTTTAGAAGTGGAGGAATAGTTTTCCTTAAAGCAGGGTAGCAAAGTTTCTGCGTCGCCTGCATCTCATTATGGCGGCATCAATCGAGCAAATCGAGATCACTAAGGATTCAAAGTCTATTGTGCGGGGCGAGAGGAACAGCAAATAAAGCATAACACAAGCTTTCCACGAACTGTATTTATTTCCCAAGCCAGCTTCCGCCCGCAGGTAATGAAACTGGCGTTTTGAATGCAGTTACTCTGTCTTCTCGTCGTCAGCACTGGGATGTTCAACGGAGACAACCGATGCCCAGTTACTTCGTGCACTTTACGTCTCGCCTTTGCTACTCCTCGAACCACAATTCTTTAGTCGACCGCACATCACTGAAGAGTGGTAAACCATTCGCGATACCAAAAGCCACTCTCAAAAGAGCAAGTTCGAAGCAGCGGTTGCATGGTAATCAGAAAGTGTCGCGAGGCGTGAAAGAAGGTTAAATCGCTTGCCACCAGATGGTAGGGTCAAGCAGAGTAATTGCAAGTAGCTAGGCTAGGTGGCGCCAGGTACCGCCCAATTTATATTCTACAAAATATATTTTATATGCTTCCGCCACCATTGCGCTTTGGGACCTTCGGGAAGCTTTATTATACACACATGTAGATAAGTGACGCACACAACTAGTGTCAGATGAATATACACATTTGATCGCACACATACACGGCACATACAAACAGCAAATGAACGGCACACTAACCCAATTGCTACATCTGTGCTCGGCGTTTCCAACTTTTATACTGGTCGTTTTTTAGGTACGGATTATCTCAGTGACCAAATGAGCAATAAAAATTATTCCCTGCATGTTGACGTCTTTCCAGCAATGTCGCACCTATGAAAGTATATTGAATCGCTCAAGGGATGAATCTATTAGTAAAAAGTAAACGCTCATGCCGTAAGTATTTGAAAGCCAATAAATAAAGCCGCTCCAATGCGGTTACAAGCCATGTGCTTGCTTCCCCGCCCGGCGCGTCTTAGCCACTATTTCCACGGTAGTGCATGTTTTTGTATTTTTACTATTCGCTAGCGGCTGAAATCGTCGCCTTGAATTAATTTGCTTAGAGTGGCCGTGAGCTAGATTCACTCATGTACAAGCGAAGCTTTGCAGGAAGAGAAATAGCTTTTTGATCAACTTGAATGAAATCAAAGCGGCGACTTGCGGTTGGTGTTAGTTGTACGGAGCTACGCCATGTGACGAGCCAGACCACTTCTAGCGCTTATCCAAGCGCGCCACTCGGAGGGCAGTTTCTCCAGGAACCATAGTATATTTAAACAGCGAAATAAAGGATAGCTTATTTTTGGTGATTTTACCTACCATCTTTCATTGAAGGGGCTTTGCAATTATATTTATGCGTCTACTTATTTTGCGGTTACCACGTCTCTTGGAGTTCGGGCAAACCAGCGGGCGCGGAGAGAGTAACTAAATATCGGTGTGTCATATTTTAACCGAACGACGCAAAAACCTCTTCCACCTAAGGGGGCGACCCGCGGTGCCGAAAACGCGCAATATGTAACGACATCGTGACGTTTCAGGTCCTGCCCTTCGTACTGGTCTGAGCCACCCAAAGCTTCCTTTTAGTCGAAATACGAAATATAAGAGGCGCGAGCCGTTTCAAATATTTATAAAAGTTGTTTTTGTTCACTATTTTAGATCCGAAAAGAAACAAATGCAGTTTTTAAAGTACGGAAACAAGAAATGACTCGTCGATACACCGGCCACCAAGCGGTTGAAAAGGCGACGCATGCTAGAAAGGTTTAGTGGGATGATGCTCCGACGAGCGGCGAGCATAAAAGAGATTCCGGATGTACGCGGCAGCGCTGCAGTCGAGGATCCGACCGGTTCCGAGCGTTCCGAAAGGCCATCGGCGAGCGGCTTGGGCTTGCGGTTTGGTCCTTCGGCGCTACGGCAGCGCGAAGTGACTCCCGTTCGGAACTGATCTTTACCCCGTGCTTGCTGTCGCTTGTGGCCAATGAAGGTTCATGCCGAATTAGTGTTTAGTCACGCAACAAGTGCAATGCGAGCCGTCCTGGCCGCCCGCTTCATCCAGCTTATATAGCACATGCTTTAGTGGCGCCCTCTCGAGCCGTGGACACTTAGTGCGGCAGCCGTGAGTGTTCGCTGAGCTCACTACCCCTCCTCTTGTTCACGGCCATTCAAGAAAGCAAGGACGTCATCAAGGAGGTTTTTTTTTGCTTGTTTTTGTAATTGTAGTTTCCGTATAACTTTTGAAATAAAGCGAAATACGAGAAAAGAAAAGTTTTATCAAGTTACTAATTCAGTGCGCTCAGGTTCGGTGCAAATTAAAAATCAGTAAAAAAGACCTTGCACGGCCCCTTTAATGCTAACATTCCAAACTGTAAATATACGCACTTTCCGTCACCAACCATTTTGGTGGTGTCGCAGTAGTAGTGAAGAGCGGGGTAGAGTGCGCTCAGGTTTTCTGCAAACGCTACTTGAGGCAGTAGCAGTTCGCGTTCTTTTTGACCGACTCATCACCCTCGTCTTGCTCTACCTGCCACCCAACGTTCCACTTAGATAAGCTGCCTAAACCTTTTTTAATTTTAGGTGATTTTAACGCCCACCACCTTTTGTGGGGCCGTTTTCGTCAGGATTCCCATGGTGGAGTTATGAAACGACTTTTATTATTATCTGGGCTCTCTCTGCTGAATAAAAAGGAGCCCACGTTTTTTGGTGGTGCTCATAACACCTTTACATCAATAGAGCTTTCCATATCATCACCAGCTTTACTTCCGTGGTTTTCATGGAATGTTTTAGATAATCAATTTGGCAGCGATCATTTGCCCATAATTTTAGAAACCTCAATACCCCTTCCTTTGTTTTCAACCCGCCTTCAAAAGTGGAAGTTAGAGGACTGACTGGGTTCTTTTTGGTTTAAATGCTGTACTAGATCTATCGCTCTGTCGTAGTATGTCCCCCGACGAGGCGACAGTGTTTGTAACCGAATGGCTAATTAATGCTGCTGCATCTTCTATTCCGCCAACATCCGGCGTCCTATACCGGAGGTGCAAACCCTGGTGGAACAAGGACTGCACAGTCACTCGCAGGAAACAGTACCAGGCATGGGGTATATTTCGCCGTTATTCCAATTCTTTTAACCTCACTGAAATTTAAAAAAAAAAGTAGGGCCAAGACACGTTGGACACGGAAACAGGAAAAGAGGACATCATGAGAAAAATATATATTTTCTCTAAATAACTTTGTTCAAGCTTAAGAAGTGTGGGATCGCCTGCGGAAAGTTCGAGGAGATTACCAATCTTTCCGAACTCCTCTGTTTTCTTCCCCCTCTGTATTTGCTGAAAGATCAAGCGAATGTTCTCGGGGAGCATTTCCTGCTTATTAGTAGCTCCTCTAATTTTAGCGAAGAATTCAAGAATTCTAGTCGACTGCTAAAAAGCAGCGCATCTCGATGTTGGAGGGTGATTCATTATCCTATAATAGACCGTTAACAATGTGTGAACTCAAGGTCGCTCTTAATGCAAAGAAGCGGTCTGCACCAGGGCCAGACAGACTCCACTATGAAATGCTGAGGAAACTGTGCTCAAAATCTATGAACGGTCTGCTAAATTTTTATAATCATCTATGGCAAGCTGCTGCCTTTCCTGATTGCTAAAAACATGCCCACATAATCCCTTTTTTGAAAGCTGGGAAAGACCCTTCCATTCCTACGAGCTATAGTCCCATCGCTCTCACAAGTTGCTTAGGGAAGACTCATGAGAGGCTTGTGAATCGTCGTCTTGTCCATTTCTTAGAGGCTACGATTTTTTTTTTTGATGCAAAGCAGTGCGGCTTTCGGGAGGGACGAGCGACCACAGATCATGACTTGTACAACTGTGGTGTGCGGCGCCGCATGCTTCAGTGCATACAGAGCATTCTCAGCGAAAGAATTTTTCAGGTCTGATTGCGCTCCAGACTGTCAGATGCTTTCTCTCAAGAAAATGGTGTTCCACAAGGAGGAGTGCTGAGCGTTACACTCGTTGCTGTTAATATTAACAGTCTAGCAAAGCTTATGCCATCATCAGTATCTTACACTTTACATGTGGATGATGTGCAAATATCTGTGTCTTCCTGTAACCTCTCCAGTTGTGAACGACAGTTGCAACTTACAATCAATAGAATGTGTAGGTGGGCAAATAAATATGGCTTCAAATTAAAAAAAAAAAAAAACGGTATGCGTTTGTTTGTTGGCTTATACCTTTATTTAAGACATAACGGTCTTTTTCATTGCGTCGGGGATTGTCTCTTGATCCTTCCTTGCATCTTAATAGCATTGACATATCAGTCTAGCAAGAACACAAATTTTTGGGTGTGATATTTGACAAGAAACTTACCTTTGTGCCCCATCTGAAAAATTTGAAGCGTAAATGCTTGATGTCATCAAGCATCCTAATGGTGCTGTGGGGTTCTGATAGACGCTGTCTCCTATCACCGTATAACTTCTTAGTTCCATCCCGCCTCGACTATGGTGCAGTAGTATATGGGTCAGCGCGGCCATCTGCTCTTAAGATGCTTGACCCAATACACCACCTTGAACTACGACTTTCTACAGGTGCATTTCGCACATATCATGTGAAGTGTTTGTATGCTGATACGCATCAAATGTCCCTCGGGAAACGGAGGCAGTACCTTAGCGTCTCTTATGCTTACAAAGTATTTTCAAATCTAAAACATTCCTCCTACAGTGCCCTTCATAATTGCAGAAGTTCACAGCTTATAGAAAACAAGCCGAGCATTCTTAGACCAGTAAGCCTCCGTTTGCAAAGTACTTGTCAATCCCTTAATATCCCCCTCCATGAGATTTCTTTGCTTAAAAACACTCCTAGGGTTGCTCCTTGGGATGATCTGACGATTTTCCGTGACTGGTCACTCGAAAAATACAGTAAGAGGGTCATTTCACCACACATCCACCGGCAGGCGTTCCTCTCCTTGCAACAAAAATATGCAGACTACCTGGAGTTTTATACAGATGGGTCCAAATCGTCATATTTTGTAGGGTGTGCTCTGTATTCTGCCTCATACAGCAAAGCCACACAAGTTGACTGTCAGGCAAGCATTTTCACCGTAGAGATTTATTGTATTTTACTAGCGGTCGAGCATATACTCAACAAGGGTATAATGAAAGCTTTTATTTTTGTCGACTCACAAAGTGGCTTACTGTCTGTGTCCTCCCTGATGCCCACAAAGAATCTCCTTGCACAATATCTACATGGTAAGATCAACAGCGCCCTTCGACGCGGTCGGGACATAAAGTTCTGCTGGGTGAAAAGTCACGTTGGGATTTTGGGCAATGAAGACGCGGATAAATTGGCCATGTCTGCCCGAGGCTCATTAATAACATTCAATTGCTTATCCTACCAAGATCTGAAACCAATACTGAGGAAATCTATTTTTCTCAAATGGCAGCTGGAATGGGATAAAGAGAGTAACAACAAACTCCCAATTATCAAGCCCGTTCTGGGCGTTTGGGAGAGCTCTTATAACAGGGAACGTCGTGTGGAGGTTCTTCTGTGCCGTCTAAGAATAGGTCCCGCCCGTGTGACACACCAGAATCTGCTTCGTGGTGAAGATGTCGCACTATGTGAACATTGTGGAGAGCTTCTGACGGTGTTGCACATTTTGTGGCATAGTTCGTCCAACCAACCACCCCGTCAATCATGTTTTCCCGAACTTTTTAGGGATCACCTCCCTTTTCATTTCTCGTTTTTGCTTGCCGATAAACCTTCAGTTCCTTTCAGCCGTGTTTTAGACTTTTTTAAAGAAACTGGATATTTACACCATTTGGAAACGTGTAGCTTGAAAGTAAACTTTTGTTATAGCATACACTAAATGCGTTAATTTCGGCGCATTATGGCCCTCGTTGCTGCTGCGCCAATAAACTCCTAATCATCATCATGCTTCGATGGTCAGTGTAGTTGTATTTTACCCTGCTCTCTGCAACACCGCGTCATGACGAAGAGCTGGAACGGTCATGGTTTGTGCTGGCATACCGGTTGACAGAAACCCGCATCGCCCGCATCGGCACCGAGTGTCCTTGGGCTGCTGATGTTCAAGCCCTTCATCTACGGCTTGTCGCCAGCTGATCCTGCTGCTCGACGGTGAGGAAGAGGCGATAGTGACCTCTGATGTAAATGTAAATCCTCGTTCATCTAGTTATCCAGTGTCAAAGTATTGAAGATGTCCAACATTTACTGAGGGCGGGCAGTCTGAACCCTGGCGCGCGGCCAGGCCACTGCTAATACATCTTCCTTTCTCTAAACGAGCTGAACTTTATTTCGTTATGTCACTTTATGTCACTCGAACACAAACCGTAGGGCTATACTATTTGTTTAAAATCTTCATTATATGTGAGAGGCAGTGGTGCATTAATCGCACTTCCCGACCTACGAACTTCCAGTGCCGGAGGTTGGTCGGGTCCTGTCGGTAGGAAAGCTTGACATGATGGCGACTCTGGAGGTATTACAGCTGACGACGGTTGAGGTGCTGACTCGCTCTGAGTTTCAGGACCTTGTTCGCGCATTCCTGTATCATCAAACTCTTGGAATTGCTGAAAGTCCTCAGTAGTCTTCCTCAGGTGCTGTTGATTACGGCGTAACTCTCTTCCTTCCTCTGTCATTACCCGGTAGGACCGTGGCGCCACGGCTTGCTGGACTTGAGCTGGGTTGCTCCACCCTTTGTAGGTTTGTAGGCGCACGATGTCTCCTCGTTGCAAGGGTGGTAAACTCCAACATATCTTGGTGTCCTGAACATACTTGTGAATCACTGAAAAGGCGGCCACGCCAGAATCTGGAATTCGGCTTCCCAACCTCCGTCCCATTAGGAGTTATGAAGGACATCGGCCGTCTTCCAGGAGGGCTGCTCGGTAGTTTAGAAGCCCGATCCAGAAATCCTCGCTTGCATACTTGGGTTTCTTCAGTAACCTCTTGATTACTTGCACACCCTTTTCCGCCAAACCATTTGGCCTCGGGAACCGGGAGCTGGAAGTGACATGCCTAAAGTCATATAAATTGGCAAACGTCCTGTACTCTTGGGATGTAAATAGTAGGCCTCCGTCGGTGCACACCTCAAGCGGAATTCCGTGGCTGGCAAATAGGCTTGACAATTTTTCTATCACCATTTTTGCTCGAAGTAGTCTGCAGAAATTCAACCTTTGAATAATTTGCATATGCGTCGTGGGCAACAAGATAACTTCTTCCCGCGTATTCACAAAGATCGACACCCACGCGAGCCCATGGCAGCCGAGGCGTTTCCTAATTGCATAAAAACTCTGAAGGTTGTTTATAGGCAAATGTGCGACATGTTGCGCATTTCGCGATCATGTTTTCAATGTCCGTGCTCATGCCAGGCCAGTACAATAAAGGCCTTGCTCGTGCCTTGCACTTGTTTACTCCTAAGTGTCCTTCGTCATGGCGCTGAACCATTTCTTTTCTTAATGTTTTCGGGATTACAACTTTAGGTCCGCGCATTACTATGCCTCGCACGCAAGATAGTTCAGATAAAAAAGAAACCAGTTGACTTCTTTTTATCTGGCAGGGGTGAGGCTCGAACCCAGGGATCCTGGGTTTGAGCCCCACCCCTGCCCGTTTCGATCTGGATGAGCATCATACCGGCGTGCGGTCGTGCATCACTACTGCGTGGTGCACGTTAAAGACCCCAGGCTAGGGGTTGTACTACACTGGCTAAATTGGTCATCTACAGCTGAGACACCAGACGCCCACTGAGGCAGACTAACTTCCGGCTGTATAAACATACAGACAGCAATTTGCTTGTTGTGTGTATGAAGACCCTTTTGGACTTCAAGCAATTCTTCATCTTGCGATGTCGCGGTAACTAGCCTCGACATCATTGTGTCGCTTACGATGCTCGTTAACACAGCATTTGCGTAGATAGACACGTCTTCGACTCAATTTCCTCTATCAGATTGAGGGGGAGTTCGTATGCGGGACAATGCGTCAGCAAGCAATAACTGCTTTCCAGGCACGTAGAGGAGGTTTCAATCGAATTATATTAACCTGAGGAAAAATCTCTGGAGCCGTGGCGGCATGTCACCAACATTCTTCTGTGCTATGGACAACAAAGGACAATGGTCTGTTTCTATTGTTATGCTGTGACCATATATGAATTCTCGAAAGCGCTCACAACCAAATGTAGTTCTCAGGGCTTCTTTTTCAATTAGGGCGTATCTAGTTTCACTGTCCGAAAGTACACGGGACGAATAAGCCACAGGTCGCCAGCCTTTCTCATATAATAGAAAACAACGCCGCCCCCCGGGCAAAACATAATGCATGAGTTGATACTTTTAATTTTTTCTTAGGATCGAAAATGGACAATATCGGAGCACTAGCTAGCATGCGACGCAGGTTCACCCACTCATTCTCACGCGCTCCATTCCAATTAAAAACACTGTCTTTCTTTGTCAAGTCACGTAAGTGACGAGTTTTTCTGGACAAGCAGGGCCGAAATTTTCTAAAGTAGGTATTGATAAATTGATAAATTACAAATAAAGCTAGTTAAAACTGTAATGAATATAATTGCCCCACACTTAGAATTCATATACAACTAATCATTATCATCTGGTCAGTTTCCCGCAAACATGAATTTGGCTGAAGTCACTTTTGTACATAAAGGAGGCGATAGGCATGTTATGAATAACTATAGGCCAATATCTGTGATACCTGTCTTTTCTAAGGTACTCGAAACGATTATTCTTACGCGCCTCGATTACTTTTTTTGTAAACATTCTATATTAACAGACTATCAGTTCAGCTTTCGCAAAGGGAAATCTACGGAAGCCGCCCAGTTATATCAAAAAGAAATTATATTACAAAATATGGGAAAAGGGTTGGTTACTTTAGGTGTGTTCATTTATTTCAGTAAAGCGTTTGATGTCCTAAATCTTACAGTACTACTTATGAAACTTAGTCGATATGGCGTCCGCGGTGTACCACTTGCCTTACTTAACTCGTATCTAACAAATAGGAAACAGTGTGTAGCTATTGACGTTTTTTTCTTCTTCTTTCCAAAGTGTTATTTGTGGTGTACCGCAGGGAAGCATTCTTAGACTTTTTCTATTTAACATCTACATCAATGACCTAGTAAACATCGATAACCAAGTCCAGTTCGTTATATATTCGGATGATACGAGTATGTTTTTCTCTGCGGCCGATGCTGATACACTGTTGTGCCAAGCCAATTCTACTCTTATGAAATTTGCATTGTTGTCTGATACTAACGGCCTTAAGGTAAATACAATGAAGTCTAAATCAATCTTATCCAGATCAAAGAACAAACCCATTTCAATAAATTACCCTCCCTCACTAGGTACACTCAAAGAAAAAAGGGGTGTAGTTGGGTGCATCGGGCGCACATGCCCCCTTTTCCTGAAAGATGCACCCTGCGTTACCCAACCAGTGCACTTGTACACCGAAAATGAGCATCCTCCTCTCCCTTAAAAACCTCTAGGTGTATCAGTGCACCCCACGCTAGCCACGGGACCCCATCAGCTTGTGCTTAGATTCCCTCTTGGGGGTCACTTTTTGGGTTGGGCAGTTTCTTAGGAAGTATGAATCTATCCATTACATTCGGTATTGACAGTAGAGTAGACGCTATGCTCGTTTTAGGCCAATCGGATCTCCGGGTAGGATCCCGTGACTACAGTCTCCAAGCTAGAGATAAGGCAGAACACGGCACCTGCCTGAAGGCCAAGGCCACGGGTAGCATCCACTGCACTACTAACTTTTGGTCGAACTTTCAGGAGGATATAAGTGACAAATCCTTTCGTTGTGTTCATTGTTGGGTTGCCCTGAAGATAAGCCTTTGCGAGCGCGCCCCTCTTTTGGCCTTGAAGGAGTTGCTATTTTTCTTTTTCTTTCTCTCTCTAAGCTGAAAGCATGGAAGAAGGTGCGCAGTTGCCGGACCAATGAACCGGAGGTTTTTCATCCCTCGACTCCGCTGTCTAGGCGCGGGTGACGGTAGGAGCGTGATCATGTGGTAAAGGTTTCACGGATGACGTAGTAGCTTTTGCCGACCTGGGAATGTCTGATTCTCGGCCTAGTTTCTTGTGTGCTGTGCCGCGACCAGCGGGGCTGCCGTAGATTTCGTCCGCGACAACGTATTCCAGTGTACCAAGATTTCGAGTGTTTGAAAAGTCCTACGCGTAAATCGGCAACAAGCGATTTCTTCAAAAAAGCCCAATGAATTAATGTGATACGTTTTGTGTTCGGTTATGCAAATTACTCTTTTTGCCACATCGTGTTGAATATTCACGGACCCCTATCCTTTCGTTTTTGTGTTTGTGTTGTGCTGCAGTGCCCGTGTCGACATATATTTCGGATTACATGTTTCGAGTCCGGTATTTTCATCGTAAGTGCTCTGCAACCTACTCCTTTGCAACAATTGACCGATCCGTTCCGGGTTACCTCTAGAATTAGGCAGTGTCTATTTTCTAGCAGCCGGGAGAATAATTTCCCCGAAATGCTATCGGCAGTCGCCTGCCATTAGCTGACTACTATCATGTGACAACTGCGTGTAGAATACTGACTTTCTTAATCTCCTGGCGTTCTGTGAAAACACGCTTTTGCTGGTAGACGTTCTGTAGACACGTTTCATCGTCACTCGTTACGCGAAATGCACGCTGTAGGGACATTTGGTCGCGCGTGTATCTCTGAGGCGCGTGCTCACCGAACTCAGCCCACCCGTTCACGCCGCTTCGTACCGACAGTCTGCGGCGGCTCATTACAAAAATGTTAACCAACCTGTCCCCCGTACACGTCACTTCGCGGGTACAGCCGTCGATGAAACGTCGTTGATGAATGAATGGCGACTGCGGGTGGAATTTTGTGGAAATAATTCTGCCGGCTGCTTGGAAAAAACACACTGCCTACGACTCACTTCCGTTTCTTCTTCGCTTAGTAATCTTCTCAGTTGTGTAACAGCTTCTTCGTACCTCTTCGCATATCACGGATTGCTTGCAAGTTTGTACTTGTTTACGGAATAAGCTGTCTAATAAACTTCTATGAGATTTCAAAGCAATCCCGTGTGTCCGTTTACCTGCTTTTTTATATCACCGGGGCGCATACATTTTCTAAGGGTTTCCTTGATAGGTTTATGAAGTTAGTTATGAAGTGAAGTTGATAGGTTTATAAAGTTAGTTATGAAGCGGGTGCACAAAGTAGTCTGACCATGCACCTTTGAATTAGGTGCATCTGTGTTTTCTTCGAATTCAGTGGATGTAGAAAGAGGTGCAACAGTACACTATTTAACGGGGAGCTCCTGTGTTCCCTTTGAGAGCAGTAGGTGTAGAAAGGGGAGTAATGGTACCCTATTGAGTGGGGTGCATCTGTGTTCCTTTGAGTGAGACGGGTTTATGAAGAGGTGCAATGGTACACCTACGAACGGGGTGCATCTGTGTTCCCTTTCATTTCATTGGGTGTAGAAAGAGGTGTAGCCGTACACCATTGAATGGGGTGCACTTGTGTTCCCTTCGTGTGAGATTTCTGTAGAAAAAGGTGTAGATGTGCACCACACCAACGGGTGTACACGTACTCCCATATTTGGGGGGTACAATTGTTCCCCCAAAGGGTGTAGTATATGTGACAAGCACTTACACCCCCTATGGGTGTACCCCATGACACCCTTTTTTAGAGTGTACGTCATCAATCGAAATAGTCAGCCAGCATAAAACTTTAGGCGTATTTTATTCAGAAAATCTGACGTGGGTCTGTCTTTTAAATTATTTGATAGCTAAACTGTCTCCCGTCATTGGTATTGTTTCTTGTTGCCGCAATGTTTTACCACTCAACATTAAATCTAAAATTTATTATCCATTATTTCAATACCACTTAAAGGGGCCCTACAATCTTATTTAAGCGTCTGCCTTTTTTGCGGCTTCCAAGTCTCTTGCGGTTCAGGAAAGCCAGCGGGCACGGAGAGAGTAACTAAATATCAGTGCGTCATATTTTAAACGGACGACGCGGAAACCTCCTCCGCCTACGAGGGCGACGCGTGTTGCTGAATGCGCACGAAATGTGGCGTCTTTGGTCCTGGGCTTACTACTGGTCATAGCCGCTAAAAGCTTTTTTCTTTTTTAGTCGAGATACAAACTATAAGTGTCGCAAACCGTTTTAATAATGTATTAAACTAGTTTTTGTTCAGTATTTTAGATCAGAAAAGAAACAAATGCAATTTATAAAGTACGGAAACAAGAAATGACCCGTTGACCTACCCGCATCAAGCGGCGGAAAAAAACGGCGCATACTAGAAAGGGCCAGTGGGATGAGGCCCCGACGAACGGCTAACGTAGAAAAATCCCGGATGTGCACGGTGGTGCTGCGATCGTATACCGGCTTGAAGATCTGACCGGTTCCGAGCGCTCCGAAGGCCTTCGGCGCGGGCTGTGTTGGCGATTTGGCCATTTGGCGGTATGGCAGCACGAATTGGCTCTCGTTCTGAACTGATCTTTACCTCGTGTTTGTTGTCGTTTGTGGCCAATGAAGTGTTATGCCGAATTAGTCTTTAATCGCGCAGAAAATATGCAATGCGAGCCGCTCTGGCCGCCCGCTTCATACAGCCTATCCAACACATGCTTTAGTGGCGCCCTCTCGAGCCGTCTACACGGAGTGCGGCAGCCGTGAACGCTCGAAGAGCCCGCTACCCTTCCTCTAGTTCACGGCCACTCAAGCCAGGACTTACGACGTCATGAAGGAGGTTATTTTGTGCTTGTTTTTTGTAATTCTAATTTGCCTATATCTTTTATAATAAAGCGAAATTTGAGAAAAGAAAAGTTTCATTAAGTTACTACGTTCAGTGCGCTCAAGTTCGGTGCAAGTTATAAACCAGTAAAGAAGTCACTGCAGGGCCCCTTTAAGTTATTGTCACCTTGTATGGGCTACCACAACAAATAACAACCCTTAAAAGCATACCATTACTACAAAAGAATATAATACGATATATTGCTGATGTTTCCTACACAGACCACAAAGAACCTTTATTTTTAAAATATCGAATAATTCCGGTTGAACGCATGTATGAGTATCGTTTGCTTTGTTCCATTCGTTTCTCTACCACACCATTCATTGATTTCTTATTCATTGTTTCTGAGCATGTAAGGCATAGCAGTCACGTCAACATACGCCGCAGAAAAGCATGGGTCCTCCCTTATTCACGCACAAACTACAAACTTACAAACTTTACATTATAATGTACCACTTGTTTTAAATAAATGCCTCACAAACAACATAAACATATAGACGATTAGCATACGATTTTTGCGCTCTTATATCTTCGTTGTTCTCTAACGTAATGTTATAATGTTTACAAAGTTCCGATTTTTAATTAATTTTTTTGCTTCGTCAAATGTTATGATAGTAGAATGTTGCCCCACCAAGCTGCTGCGAATGTAATAAGGGTCCCAGACCCAGTTAAGCTGTCTCAACAGCTTTTTGTATGGGAATCCTTCCAGTGTTTCTTGAAAATAAAGCTTTGATTGGTTTCATTTGATTAATCACGCCCAAGAAACGTTGTGCATCCTTTTTACACGTTGGACGAGGCAGGTCTTTTACATACTAAAGTAGAGTTGCGTCAGGCTTTATGCCGCTTATGTCTATTAGGTCTCCCAAATAATTAATTTGCTCGACCTCAAACATGCATTTCTCTAAGCAGCTTCTAAACAGCATGCAGCTTCTGCAGCCTCAAGGCTGCTCTTAGTCTCATATCGTGCTCCTTGCGCGAGGAACCCCAGATAAGTACATCATCGAAGTAGACACGTACGCCTTGCAAGCCAGCAAATGCTTGGCTCATTGCTTTCTGAAACACCTCTGGTGCTGATGCAATACGAAACTGTAACCGCAAAAATCGATATCGCCCGAACGGCGTACCGAACGCACAGATCTTGGATGTCGCATCATCAAGAGGTATTTGATGAAAGCCAGCATTTGCATCTAATTTAGTGAGAAATTTAGCTCCGGCCAAATCAGACTCAATGTCCTCCCGACGTTAAAGCTCATAATGTTCTCGTTTTAAGCCTTGGTTTACATGACGGGGATCCATGCATATTCGTAAATGACCATTCTTTTAAGCAAAACAGCGAGAGGGCCCACCCAATCTGAAGGTTCGTCCAGCTTGGTGATAATTCCCGCTGCTTCCATCCGCTCTAGCTCTTGCTTGAGCGGCTTTCGCAGAGCCTGCGGCACGCGCCTTGCAGGCTGAATGACTGGCAATGCATCTTCCTTTAGAGTCATCCTATAGACTCGGTGCGAACATCCTAGCCCTTCAAACAACTTAGGGAAATCATTGGCAATCTGCTGTTTCAGTGTCTCTTCAGTGGAGAGCTCATGCACACGTGAAAATAGCCCAAAAGCTTCACTGGCTTGAAGACCTAGAGGAGCTTTGCCTCTTTTGACAACAAAACTTTAACTAGTTCTTGTTTACCTTGCATTTGTAAGAGCAGAGCCGTCGTGCCAAAGTGTTGAGTGGCACTTCCGCAGTAGTTTGTCAGCTGCGTGTTACACGGACGCAACGTTTTCTTTTGACACATTTTGTGAATAAGGAATACGGAAGCAAGTTAGCTTGAGCTCCTGTATCAACCTTGAGATGCACGCAGTGCCCTTCCAAATTCCTTTTACAAACCAATCACTCTGGCTTGACGCCTCTCCTATACTTATGTCTAGAATTTGAAAGTCATCTCCTGGCTCTTCCCCGTATCTTCAACTTTGGTGCTCCACCCCTTGAACTGTTTTCTTTTGCCAACAACAGGCGGCGACATGATTTTTTTTTCTGCAGATTCCGTAGGTTTACCCAGGCTGGGCAATTTTCTCGGCTGGTGGGTGCTGTTGCAGAAACCGCATCGACGAGTTGTCTACGCTTCTCATCGTTGTGTTGTTGACCTGGTTGTTTCTGGAGGCCAGGGCCCAACCGCACTTTAGGGTTTTCCCAGGCGCTATTTTGCTTGGCACTGTAACAGCTCTGGAGTCGTGTTTGTTATCGGGCTCCGCTGGAGCCAGGCGCCGACCAGGACATCAAGCAGAGGGAGCTCGGAAGCAGGGCCGGTTTTGACAACGGGTTTACTTTTCATTTCTACAAGGTCGGAAACCCAGCATCAAAAGACAGGAGTCCCGAAGAATTCCGCTTCTCTTAACGGGACGCTCTTCCCTGCATTCCCCACGTAGGGATTTCGGCTAGCTATGTCAGCTCTTCTTCCACACACAGCGAAAAACCCCCGTCTCCACCCACCACGCCACCAACACCATGCACATTAGCCGTCCCAAAGTCGTGTCCGCTTTTCACCCGAGGGGTCGGCGGGGTCGGCGCGTCGCGCATCCATGATTGCAACGGCTTGCTCTTTCGAGGGGAAGGTAATCGGTTGGGAGGCGCCCGACAGAAGGAGTCCGCCTGGGAAGTGTGGGAGCGGATGCATTGACCTCGTGGGCCCACTGTGGGATTCATGGAAGGCCGAGCGGCTAGTCTTTTCCCCACCGTCGGCGGGCCTCTTGGAAATTCGCTGACCAGCCCTTTCTTCTCGCCGCGGACGCATGTTTTTGGGCTTCCTGGAGCCCAATGGGTTTCCGGAACGAAGAAATGCCCGGACGTTTTCCCACGTCTGCTTGCTTCTTGGAAGGTCGCTTGGACGCTGTGGGTCTCCAGGACGGCGTTCATTACAGCTCCTTCACAGACGAGAAGATCTCTGAAGGGAAGGAGTTTACGCTGCTCTCCTGAAGAGATTCAGCTTTGAGGTCGTCAAGTGTCGCCAACACTCCAAAAAAAACACAGGCTGCAACACACAAATCCAGCAAGCGACGCCACCCTCTCCCGAATCACCAGGCCCGAAATCTGAAAAATTAACTCTTCGAAGTACAGTACGTCCTTGCTGACAGGAAAGGTGACGTTTTTTTCGCGCCCACGCCATCCTTGCAAGTTTCCCAAATCTTGGTCAGACTGGGATCGGCCCTCTCTTCTTCGAAGAGCACTTCCTTTGTTACGGAAGCGAGCTGTGTAAAGTTTTTTGAGGTAGGTGCAAATGGCAGCCCATCTGTCTGCGTCACCTGCTCGTCAAGGTTTTTCCAGTCTAACGCGGGGTTTTTCTCACTTCCTACCCCTTTCTTTCTTTCTTTACGGCTACCCTGCTCTGAAAACCTTACTGGAGAGTCCTTTAGATCTCCCGAGCTAGCATCGTCATAGACAATCCGCGTGGACAGCTCGCGGGCTTTAGCTCTTGTGAGTACCTGAACGAGACCCTCCCCGAGGCTTTGGCCCTGCGTTTTTAGAATCTTCTCAGTTCTGTTAGAAAACAGGTAGGGGTACTGCAGCGGCAGTTTGTCAGAAACCACCGCCTCAGTGCAAACGTCTCCGAACGGACCAGAAACGAGGACATCCGCCACGGGAAGGCATACGCTCCCCTCGTCTAACAACGACTTGATCCAACTACACTTTCCATTGTAATTGGCTTTGGTGACATAAGTCGAGTGAACAAGGTTAATGGTGGCTCCACTGTCGCGCAACACGCGGCATGCCTTCCTGTTTACCGTCATGTCGAACACGTACGGGCTCAGGAGCTCATCATTCTCCGCGTACTGACTAGCGGAGGCGAAAACCACCCTTGGTTTAGTGCATCTTGCGGTAATGTTCCCCGTCTCATGGCAGTTGAAGCACGTCATAGGCTTCCTTGCCTCGAATGTTTTATTCTTTTGCCTATCGTCCGCCTCACTTCCCTGGGATGCTTTCGTTTCCTCATCCCCCTGATTTTCCTCAGTGTTCCTTTCCGTAGGCTCTAGCCTTTTCCATCCCTTGCCCCGTCGCTCGTCCCAGTTTCTCTTTTCGAAGGTTTTCCCCGTTCCTTCTTTGTTGTTTCTGCGCGAGCTATACTCTTCCACGAAATCCGCGGCCTTGTGGACGGAATCTACCTCTGTTTTGTCTTGGATCCAAGTCCGCATGGGTTTAGTTAGTGTCTTATAAAACTGTTCCAGTGCGACTACCTCCAGAATCTTTTCTTTGTCGTCATACGACTTGGCGACCTGCATCCATTCGATGAGATACGACCTCAGTTCGTACGCAAACTCCGCGTAGCTAGCATCTGACTTTTTGTTAACGCTTCGGAACTTCTGTCGGAACGCTTCCGCCGACAGGCGGTACTTCTTGAGCAAACAGCCCTTCACACACTCGTAATCGCCCGCCTCTTCCGCAGTTAGCCTGGCTGCCTCGCAGGGCAGTACACCCAGAAACCTCCTGGGCCAAGAGTGCCGGTTAAAACGGGCCCTTTCATATGCCCTCTCGTCCACTACCAAGAAGTTTCACCTTCAAAACTTCCAAACTTCAAGGTAGTCCCCACGGCCCTGCAAAATCTCAACTCTATTTTACAGGCCTGGTGACAAAGAAAGGATGCCGTCTCTCACCAGACTCGGATCACGGCCCATAAAATCTTTCGGCGCCGCCGCTCACTGGTCGTTGAACTCGACCCCACCGGTTGCCATCCAGTTGTGACAGCTCTGGGGTCGTCCTTGTTGTCGGGCTCCGCTGGAGCCTGGCCCCGACCAGGACATCAGGCAGAAGGAGCTCGGAAGCAGGGCCGTTTTTGACAACGGGTGTTACTTTACATTTGTACAGGGTCGGAAACCAGCATCAGAAGAGAGGAGTCCCGAAAAAGTCCGCTTCTTTTAACGGGACGATCTTCCATAAAGTCCCCACATAGGGATTTCGGCTAGCTATGTCAGCTGCTCCCCCACACACAGCGACACACCCCCGTCTCCACCCACCCACGCCACCAGCACCATGCAGATTAGCGGTCCCAAAGACGTGTCCGCTTGTCACCCGAGGGGTCGGCGGTGTCGGCGCGGCGCGCATTCATGATTGCAGCGGGAGAGAATGCATTGACCTCGTGGGCCACTGTGGTATTCTTGGAAGGCCGAGCGGCTGGTCTTTTCCCCACGTCGGCGGGCCTCTTGGAAAGTCGCTGACCAGCCTTTCTTCTCATCGCGGACGTATTTTTTGGGCTTCTTGGAGCACAAAGGGTACCCGGAACGTGGAAATGCTTTGACGTTTTCCCACGTCTGCTGGCTTCTTGTAAGGTTGCTTGGACGCCTGTGGGTCTCTATTACGGCGTTCATTACAGCACCAAGCTCTGTGGCCTCACAGAAGTCGATAGCTTTGTCCAAGGTCAGCTCTCTTTCTCGAAGCAGGCGTTCCCGTAACTTGGGGTTTTCAGTTCCATACAAGAGCTGGTGCCGAACCATGAAATCCTTTATGTCGCTGAAGTTACACGTCTGAGCCTTGAGCTGCACGTCCCGAAGAAATTGTTCAGAAGGCTTTCGTTCCTGCTGATGTCGCGCTCAAAACACGTATCGCTCATACGTTTCGTTTTTCTTCGGCGTGAAGTGCTCTTCGAACTTACGCACGACCAGATCATAGTCTTCTTGCTAGTCAGGTGCGAGCTGAAACGTGTTGTAGACGTCAATCGCTTCCTGTCCCGCGACGTGGAGGAAAATTGCAGCCTTCTGAGCTTTCGTCCCTTATTTTTTGTTGCCGTTGCTGAAGCAGTTGCCTTAAAGTAGACCTCAATACGTTGCCGAAATTTTTTCCAATTCTCGGCCGCATTTTCCAAGAAGACGAGATGCTCTGGAGGGGGCAGGTGTTCCATCGTGCAGAAGATTTCCACGTTTAGGCTTTCGGCTTGAACACTTCTGACACCATGTTTAAGATATGAGGCGTCGTTGACGTGGATTAGAACAACACTGAAGGAATTTTATTAGATCTTCGTCTTTGTCAGTCTGAACCCTGGTGCGTGGCCAGGCCGCAGCTGATACAATTCAAATATTTCGTTTCTTCGAGTCATTTATCTATTCTAAAAAGTTCGGCATTTGTTAGTTCGTCTAGCAGTCCCGTAGCACCTACGGACGCCGCCGACGCCGGTACGCACCTTTGCACGTAGTTATGTCCGCCGCTTAAAGCTGATTACTGTGTAATGAAGACATCGAATGAGAACATGCGCGTCCTGTGTGCTCTCATTTCGGAAAAAGACGCGCGGCTCGCTGGGCTCGTCTGTCGCCTGTTCTCGGCTGCTGGCCGCCATGTTCTTAATGAGCACGCTCATCCGTGTTTCGCGGAAGGCAAACACGGTGTATCGTGATAAGTTTACACGACACCTCATGTGTACACGAATAACGCACATGGCTGCGTGTAAAACGAACACGTTTTGACGTGTCGATAGGGACAACGGCTTACACGTCTAGGCGTGTTATTTTGCTAACAGTGTACTGTTCTGCTCTTTCTCCAGATCTCAATCGCTCTCGGGAAGGAGACAAAAGAAATCGTAGACGACAGTCACATTGGCCATTGTACGATAGGAGCTACGGTTCAGACCCGCGTTAGAGTATGACTATCCGCAGTTCGACCAATCGAATTGTAACCCTCAAGCGATCTGAAACTCTTTAATGAAAATCAGAATGTTAACCTGGAACGGCTCCCCCCCCCCCCCCCCCCTCTACCTGAGCCCAGCCCGACTGGCGGCATCAATGCCCGGAATTTTACGTCATCTCATTTTGTTGTTACATCACTGATAGCGAAGTCATGGTCCCATCAGCGATAATTCCAGTCTTCTGTCCACAACAAACAATACTGCCATCGCGATGTTGCGGCTATATAGACCCTTACTTCAAGGGCGCCGCCATCTTGAATTGTCGGCACTTCCAGTATGGGCGAAATCATTGTTCTTGCCGTCGCCACGCCAATAGAATGCATTGAGGAGAAAAGCGTAACAGTCACCCATTCTCGTTTTCCCTCCGTCTATATGTTTACTATTTGCAGGTTGAAACGTTTTAATGTTTTTCGTCGCCCATACCGGATATGTCTACTTGGCGGTCGGGGGCAAGTGTGGAGCGGAAAAGATCAGTTGCTGACACGCAGAAATATGGAACCACGTTGATTGCTGGTTCGCACTCGGCATCGGAAAACAGAACCGAACTCAGCACAGAAGGCACCCGGCAGAAAAAAAGTCCGGGTTTTTGACGCCGTTTCTCCGATTTTCACAACGTACTCAACGTCGACGCAATATTCCGCGAGGTTCCGCGGGGGTTCCGCAATCCGAAACCCTGGTCCGGAACTTCGATTTTTTTAGCGGTTTCCTTTGAATGTTTGATAAAATTAGTGGTAAGAACGTCAATGCCACTGAAATGTTCTGCACGTTTAGACTGGGAGACGGCATTACAGGTGGCCTTCGCTCCTGCTGATGCTCAATCAACACATCAACATTTATTAAAGAACGTGCGCGACGTGGTCAAAAAACGAAACCGATAGAAGATGAAGCGGGAGTGCGGAAGCTTTTTCCCGTCTGGCTGAAGAAGATGAAAAACGTCTCGCTCCTCTTTCTTCTCGTGTCCGCTTGAGGGTGCGTCAGTAAAAGGGAGGAAAACGCGCTGTTGCTACCGTTTTCCTCCATTTGTTTTTAGAGTGTAGCTCCCTCGAGCGTTTACACCTTAAAGGGATACTGAATCAAGGAATTTAGTGTCCGTAATAAGTGGCGCATTTTCTTTCCACGAGCCAGCAGCCGCCGGTGTGCGCGAGCACACGCAACAAAAATGACGTCAAAGACCTCCATTCGCGCTTAAGAGGACAGTGAAATGCATAAGCTTCGGGCCAAAGGAGAATAAAGACAGGCTTTTCATCTCTACAAGTGAAAGCTACGTGCTTCTTAGACCAATTAATCGCTTACCTTTTACACCAGACACCACTGTGTAGATGAAAAACTTCTCTTTATTCTCCTTTGGCCCGAAGCCCATACATTTCACTGTCTAAAGGAGGCCTTTGACGTCATTTTGTTGCGTGTGCTCGCGCACGCCGGCGGCTGCTGGCTCGTGGAAAGAACGTGCGCCGCTTATTATGGACACTAAATTCCTTGGTTCAGTATCCCTTTAATGTTCTGCTTAAAACTTTTCCATCGCAAGCCATACCCTTTAACTTTGTCCCTCTTTTTGACATCTGCCACCGCGGCCCGGACTTGTGACATAAGACGTTCTTCTTTCAGAAGCCTTGCGTTAAGTTTCCATAATTTCCGTCTGAAAACTTTTTGCTATTTTGGTTATAACTCGGATACGAAAGTTCACGAGACAATGGTCACTGAACGACACCGGTCAAGCTTGGTAATCGTGTCTTAAGATAGTAAATTTTGAAGGCACATGAGCGCTGCCTAACCAAGCATGGCTAACCCCCCTAAACATGACCGAAGATAACCCCCGAGCCATCACATGTAGATTCTCCAAAAGCCTCCAAGCCAAAATCATTAGGTATATTGTTTAAAAAACCGTGTGCTCGCGTCTGTAAAGAGTGTTGAGCTTGGATTGTAGCGCGTCGAACAAACGAAATTGAAATCTTTAAGCAAAATGACCAACCCCTGACAGTTACAATATTGCCTAAAGACTGGATTCCATGCAGCGAGTATGCGACGGATAACTAACTAACTTTCGACATCTTGGAAACCCTGAGATGGGGAACGATAAAAAACGGACGAACACAACAAAATCTCAAACGCAGCTGTATTTTATTTATATGAACACACCAACAAATAGACTTTCAGACAAATGAAAAAGAGAATGGGGAAAAGAGAGAGAGAGCGAAAACAAGAACTCAAACGCAAAACCAGACGACCAACGAGTTCGCCCCAGACAGCCTGAGCCACTCCCCGGCTCGAACACTTTCGCAAAGGGAGCCGACCTCCCGAACAACAACAACCCGAAGGTCGACACAACCGGCGACCTCCAAAACGCTAAAGCCTAATCTTCATTTCCTACTTCCAAGCAAACGCTTCCCGATTTTCTTCCCCCACTCCCCCCCCCCCTCCCCCACCTCAAGTTTGCAAAGCCCCTCTCACACAAGCAAAAACTCTTTCATCCGATCACCAATAACCAAGGACGGCTGGCTCACACAATTCCCCCGCTCGCGAATACACAAAGTCTCCTTAATTAGTCTTCTAAACAATTCTTTTTCGTTACACAAAACGGAAGTTTCACCCCTAAGAGGGGAGCAATTATTACAAGAACCAACATGATTTGCCAACTCTGAACTCTGGGCACTATTCCTTACATTTCTTTTATGTTCCGCAAGACGGTCATTCAAACAACGCCCTGTCTGACCGACATAACACAATCCGCAGTCAAAGGGGATCTTGTATACCACCTCTGCGACACAGGAGACTGAGGGATCTCTGTGTTTTTTCCCGCAACATCCCTCACGTCTGAAGGTAAACGGGGTGAGCCTGTCTAAACGAAAGTCCGTCTTAAAAACAACATTAACGTTAAATTTTGCATCCCAAAGCTTTTAAGCTACGAGAAAAACCATGAAAATAAGGAACCACAGCAAAGGTTCCACCTTGAACCCTCTCAGCGGTCCACCGAAGCGCGTACAAGCAGTCTACGTGCACTAGAAACGATAAAATCTAAACTATAACCCGCCGACAGTAGACGTTTAATTTGAACGCCGAAAGCGTTCCCGACACAATGAAAACAAGATTTCTTCAGTGCACTGCCAATTAGTGATCTCTCACCCCCCCCCCCCCTTTAACAAGTTTAGAATGAGCACTCCATCTAGAAAGAACTTTCTCGCGGTTTCCCTCTCATAAGACCAACAAAGTCCCTTTTTGTTCAATAGTTGCAAGTCCAAAAACTGCAACTTCCCGTCTTTCACTGACTCAGAGGTGAATTTCAATTCCGGTGCAGCGGTGAAAATAAAGTCATGGATATCTGTAGCAGAAAGCTGATTCGGAGCACAAACCAAGATGTCATCAACAAACCTCCGAGCCAAAACCCCTTCAGCACCCAAAGAGCCTACAAAATCTGTTATTTTTCTGTCCAGAGTGTTAAGATAAAACTCGGTCAACACCGGAGCCACCGCCGAACCAATGCACACACCTTTCCGCTCTATATAACAGTCACCATTAAAGTTAAGCAATGTTGCCTTCAGATAGCACGTCAGAAGTTCCATAACCGCATCTACCGAGATACCCGCTTAGGCCTGAAATGAGACTAAATTGTTTTCTAGAAGCTCCCTAACCCTTTCGAGCAACAACACGCTATTTAAAGAATAGTATAAATCTTTGATGTCCAAAGACATCAACGTGCACGGGCTCCGATGCAGGGGAGAAATGCCCTCGATTAGTTGCTCCGGGAAGAAAATCGGGAAGCGTTTGCTTGGAAATAGGAAATGAAGATTAGGCTTTAGCGTTTTGGAGGTCGTCGGTTGTGTCGACCTTCGGGTTGTTGTTGTTCGGGAGGTCGGCTCCCTTTGCGAAAGTGTTGGAGCCGGGGAGTGGCTCAGGCTGTCTGGGGCGAACTCGTTGGTCGTCAGGTTTTGCGTTTGAGTTCTTTTTTTCGTTCTCTCTCTTCTTTCCCCTTTTTCTTTTTTCATTTGTCTGAAAGTCTATTATTGGTATGTTCATATCAATAAAATTCAGCTGCGTTAGAGATTTTGTTGTTTCGTCCTTTTTTTATCGTTCCCCATCTCAGGGTTTCTAAGATGTCGATTAATTACCAGCTCGCCTGCACTTTATCATGCTTACAAATAACTTTGCCC
Organism: Ixodes persulcatus; assembly: GCA_013358835.2. NCBI lineage: Eukaryota > Metazoa > Arthropoda > Arachnida > Ixodida > Ixodidae > Ixodes > Ixodes persulcatus. The sequence goes on from JABSTQ010011143.1 coordinate 33,769, forward strand.
GGCCGCACGCTCGCTTGCGAACAAGGCAGCAGCCAGTGTGCCAATGCACAGCACAGAGCAAAAGACCACAGGGCGAAATTTGTCGATTTTTCGCATCATCTTCGTACCATAAAGTCCAGCCTTAATGCTTAAAAAAAATGAAAGAGGTTGGCAATTTTTTGTAACGCCGATTTGAGCACAGCTCTTGAGGAGGAAGGTCGGTTATGGAGGGGAGGTTATTTCCTCTTCCTTCCCCGCTAAATTTAGTAGGCATATTTTTTCGACAAATTTAGAGGAAAACTTTCTCCGCTAAATTTAGAGGTAATATTGGAAATGTTAGATGCGTGTGACGTCACGTGGCGTCACACATCACGTGTTTTCTCGATTGACGTTATACGTGATGGCACGTGTGACGTCTTGAAGAGTAAAATCGTGACGTTACCCTTGCGGGTGTATTCTGACTCAAGCCATTCCCGTTTGAACCCGTCTCATTTCAACCCATTCCCGAATCGACCTTTCCGTTTGAAACCCGTCCGTTTTGACCCATTCTCGAAACGACCTTCCCGTTTGAACCCGTCCCGTTTCGTCCCCATTCCCGTACGACCTTCTCATTTGAAACTGCCTGTTTCAACCGATACCCGAAAGACCCTTGCGTTTGAATCAGCCCTCTTTGACCCCATTTATATAAGACACTGCGCATCACAACCTCTTCGCCAAAAGTCTAATTCTTCTAACCCTGGTGTGCCCCACTTTTTCTGTTTAAAGAGATACTAGAATGAATTTCGACGCTAATTTCTTGTTCTATTCGTTTTTGAGGCAGCATTATCACATCAGACACACCAATATCTTGTTGACAAAGACACGAACATGAATTTTAAAACGAATTAAACGATTAGCAAAGAGCACCTGGTGGATGTCGCTAACGCCTCGTTTGTGAAGCCAGTGTAGGAACCTTGACAGGTAGTGACGATAACTGTCTCGCCTCCGGCCACGACGAGAGTAGTGCTGAAGAAGGAACTCTTCTCTCCCCGAGACTTTCTTTTGTGTGCTCGAAAAGTCGCTATTGCCCCCCTACAAGGTTATAGAAGGTTAACCCGTCACTCAAAGTTTGTACAAAGGCAGCTTTGGGGTTACTTGTGGTGGTCCGACCGCTGGTGTGCTTCGGCTGCTTGCAGCAGATGCTACGAGCCATCGGGATTTATCCAAGGCCGTGCGAATGTCCCGTGACCTTGGAGAGGGGGCACAACAACGCGCGGAAAGCGTATCACCGGCTTCGTCCACAGATGCCACGGAGCGGGATTGGCTGGGATTGCACGCAGCGTCCGCTACGTCCGGACGTAAGGTTCCGAGACAAACTACGTCACGATGCGGTGGATGTGACGTGCTGTCCGCTGGCTGCTGTCCGAGCATTTTCCAAGAGTGGCCGTTTATAACGAAAAACAACCACCGGGCTCAAAGTACAAGCGTGCAATAGTCACTTAAGGATATTGTGGATCATATACTCAGCCTATTTGTGAATACGGACGAGTATATTAAAATTTCGTTGAAGTATGCCTTTTAGAATATATGTTCTGATAAACTTTTGCATGCCAATAATGCATTCTAAAAATATGCACCTCTTTCAGGCAAGCGTCGAAGTAATATATTATTCTTGCTTCAACCACTTAAAGTGTTGTTGTTTTGTTTTTATTTCAAGATGATCCCTGATACGTGCAACCGCGAAACGGTCTATGTACACTCTACGACAACCGTTACTGAAAGACGACTTTATCGCTTTTTTAAGAATTTCGCTTCGAAATGTCATTAGCAGGCACCAAATTTTAGGGCTTAGGATAATGGCTCAGATAAGCGCTTCCAAAGACATTAATAGTTTTTATGGCAGTTTTTTTAATTCTATGAGATAAGCAGCAACACCGCCGATCGCTTGTTCGCGCTAACAGTATCGCGCTACGTGCAATAATGAAGTCTTATGTACACAAGCACATTGGGTAAGCTAAAAGTAGCAAAGTGCTTGCGTACATTATTCTAAAACCTAATATTAGTTATCTTGATGATTTTGAGAGCGATGAATCAGACAGGGTGACAGGCATATAATTGCGACTTTATTTTCTTTTACAAATTCAAACACGGAACATTCAGGCACACATGAAAACATATAGACCAGAATGCCTTCGCCTTGTTAAGAAAGTGGAACAGGGAAAATCGTGCTATCAGGAAGGCGATACTCAGTTTTCATATTTTGCGGGTGTGCCCTGGGCCACATGTGCCCCTGGTCCAACCCAACTGATAACAAAACGATGACCGAAGCGGGAAGGTTGTTTCGGGATAGGGCAAAATGAGAATGGATGAAACAAGAAGGTCGTTTTGAGCCGGGTCGAAATGGGAAGGTCCAAAGGGAAGGTGTAATTGGGAATGGGTCGAAACGGGAACCACCCACCCTCGTTCCCCTCGTGAGGGCAACCCTTCGTGACCCTCGCGATGGTAACCTCGATGAAGTCACACGTGACGTCACGTGTTACGTCGTTTTGGGAAACGCCGCATACATGCAACGGGCGGTTACGCCGACGCCGACGCCGACGACGCCACTCAAAACATGAGTCTTTCTTCCGCCCTGGTTGGGCAAAAAAATTGCAGGCCTGCAAATCGTCCCGAAAGAGAAGGTGGTCACAGTCCGAAGCCCGCCCAAGGCATTGGCGAACCAATAGTGCGCACCCTGCCGACGTCCCTACTGCATAACTGTTGCAGACGTCGTAACGAGCCGTGAAAAGACTCACGAAACGCTCCGTCTGGACTTCACTTCAGATCTTCGTTCCCTGTACTGCCAAAGCGTGGAGGTCCTGCTCGACCACGAGGGAGTACAACTGCCTTTACTTCCGCCGGGCACTGAGTACTCGGACAATGAAGGCCGCATTGACTCTAGGCGCAATACATAGAAAGACTCTTCTCCTTCCGAGCTCCCGTCCTTCTGACTCTCGAGAGGAAACCTTGAGAAGAAAATCGGCTCCTGCGTTGTCAATGGATCTCTTGTACACCAACGAGCACTTGTACGCGGACAAAGTCACAACCCAGCGCTGAAAGCGTGCTGCGGCGATAGGTTACCGGCGTTTGAGCCGGAAGTTTCGTCATCGGAGACGAGGTGTAAAGTGACTTCACGTTTCCGGTTTGTCCGATGCTGGTCGCTTTTCATCCAGCTGCATAGCGAGCAATTCTTAGGCGTGGCGGTCGTGCTGAATTCGCGGTGAAAATGGTTCCCAGCTCCGCGGTACGTTGTTCTAACGTGAGCCATGAAGGGAACAATATGTTTCAGTTCCCGTGGAACGAAGAACGGAAGCAGTGATAGGCCGTCACGCCTGTTAAGCGAGGTGAATGAGAAAAGTAACTCGTGACAGCCAAGCGTCGGTGCCCATTTATGCGCAGTCAATTTCGGTTACTAGTATCACAGAGCGTGTTTTTTTTTTAGGGATGGAGAAGCGAGAAATGGCGATTTCGAACACAGACTCTTGGTACCGAGTGAAAGGTCCCGATTAATCCCAGAAGGGGTGAGCATGGCTTGTCGCAAAAGGGATTCGCGAGGACGCGGAATGCGATATCGCAGACGTCATATTGCTTGCAATCTTCACAGGCAATCAGTTGATCGCTCGATGTTTCATTGGACAGCCGCCTCTGGGCTATATTTCGGTGTATTGGCCCTCAAAATTTATAGTCTTGAATAGCTTTTCACATTATGGAATAACTTACGAACACTCATTGAAACTCGGCCAACGGATATCAACCACATAAACCTTATCCGGCCTCACTCTTTGTAGTATAGACAAACAAATGCAAGCAGGCAGAACCTAATCTTGACGGATAATAAACCCTTCATGCGACCCTGCTTAACCCACTTCAAATTCGGTCTACGTATATGCATGGTTGCTTACTGAATTAAAAACCAAATGTTGGGGCATATGGCGGACAAATTAAGAAAAGTAAAAAAAGAAACCGCTCGTGTTTAAAAGCAAGGCTTATATCGTGATTCGATGTCGTCGAAACTAACTTTTGAAGGGAAGTGTCTTTTCGATCGCGCGAGAAAAGTAGGCCAAAACCCCGATGGCATTTCAGCTAGCCGCGTGCCACGCGGACATTCGCGCCTATTTGAGTTGGTGATATGGTCTAACGTAATATGATAGATTGGATGCTTGGGCGAGTTTGTAAATCATATTCTACGGTGACAGCACAGAGAAACAATGACACACCAGATACTCAGAAAGACAAGCAAACGCGCTGCACTTACCAACTCCTGTGTAATGGACTACTTCGTTCTTCTCTTCAACGTCTGGATCGACTTTTCAGAACGTGGTGAGCAAAGGAAATAGAAAAAAAATACAAGGTAAAAAGGCAAAAAAACAAGACAAAGGAAAAGATAACGACAAAAGAAAAAATGAAAAAGAAAAAAACAATAATCGAAACGAAAAGAAAAGGAACTCTTACAAGTCATCCCTTTCCCTCATTGCTATCATTTAGATAGAAATTGGAGCTCTTTGGCCGACAGCGCTATAGAGGGACTAATTACCCACTTGTCCTTCAGGTGTTCTATTCTTTGTGCTTTCATTATTTCTCTTGTCAGTGGGTTTCGGCTCCTACCTATTACTGAACAATTTTCAAAATGTGCTACACAACCACTATCCCGACAGTGGATTCCCAAATGTCCAGCGACGACTCGGTGGGTATTATAAAAATGCTCCCCTAAACAATCATTGAAACACCTGCCAGTCTGGCCTACATACTCTTTACCACATTAGAATGGGAGAGAACGTACGCAATATGACACAACCATCAATAATCAAAGGCAGTGAAGAACGCTGACTCAAAAGGAAAACAAAATAGCTAACTTAGCCTGAGTTTTCATGCGAAGATTAGGAATGTGCGGCGCCAGTGCAGCTTGGCGCCAGCCGCACTTGCTCCGCGCTTTCGTGGCCGTTCTCGATGCTCCTGCGTACAAATTCCTACTTATGATGTCCGGAGAAGAAACTTCCGACGTTTAGAAATTCGCAAGTCACCCGGCAGCAGAAGGACGTGGCTCGAATTAATTGAGTTCAACAGCCGCACATACTTCCATAGCCGTTATGGTGCTACGTCGGCTGCTAGATACGAACCGGAAGTGAATAATACCCAGACTGCGTTGCGGCCGCTTCCGAACACCCCGTCTCCTATAGGCGGGATGCCTGTTTTTAGTCCCAAAATAGTTTGCAGCGGCTGGTGATCCGTGACGAGCGTGAAACATCGTCCGTAGATGTAAAAGTAAAACATTTTAGTGACAAAAATGATGGCTAATGCTTCCTTTTCCAATTCACTGTACTTTTTATCAGCATTAGTGAATGCTTGCGATGCATACGCCCCAGGAGGAGTGTTCCCATTATCGCTTATATGTAAAAGAACAGTACCTACGCCATACTGCGGTGCGTCTCACGCAACTTGTAATTGTGTACTTAGGCCGTAGCGGGCCAAAATTGAGGACGTCGCTAATGCTGTCTTGATCTCCTGGAACACCGAATGACATGCTTTGACCAAACACCAGAGCTGGTCTTGGCGCAGCAGTCTGTAAAGCGACCTCGCCCCGGTAGAGAGTTGTGGAACAAACTTCCCGTAGTAATTTACCATGTCCAAGACTGACTGCAACTGTTGTTTGCCTGTGGGTGCAGGAACCTTTAGCAGAGCCTCAATCTCCTCTTGCGTCATACTTACGCCTGCTGCACTTATGACATGACCCAAGTAATGCAGGTCTTTCTGGAAAAATGAGCACTTTCCTTTCTTCACGCTAACTCCGCGCTCATGACGACCGCTTTATAACGGCTTCCATAATAATATAATGCTCTTCCGGCGTTCTACTGCTGATAAGAACGGCATTCAAGTATCACTGACTCCTTTAAGATGTTTCGACGTTCTGTCCATAATCCTCTGAAATACGGCTGGAGCTGAGGAGATTCTGAACGGTAACCTGTTTACGGCAAGCAGTCCTTTCTGCGTGTTCAAAGTTAAGCAACCCCTTGACTTCTCAGCCAGCACCAACTGGTGGTAGGCACGATTTAGACCAAGCTTCGAAAATTCCTGGCCACTCGTGAGTGCTGGCAACAAGGTCGTCGACCTTCGGGAGGGTATACTGTTCAGTGTCAAAGCAAGGGTTCACGGTGGTTTTGTAGTCGCCGCACAACCTTATTCCACAGTCTGTCTTCACTACTGGAACAACCGGCGTCGCGTAATCCGTCGTCGTAACTGGTGATATTGAAACGCGCGTAGCTGGCCGAGTAGGCAGCGCGGCTGTGGACTAACGGTTATCGCGCTTGCCTCCCACGCGAAGAGCCAAGGTTCGATTCCTGGGCGCAACGCGTCATTTATTTATTCTTACTTTTTATGTTCTGGTAAATTCGAAAACTCTGTTGCATCTTTGAGGCTAGAATGTTATATGAGCGAACCTTCTACGCGGATTGTTCCAGACGCCCACGCGTGTACAGAAGGGGCTCCGCGTGGCAAGCCATAGTCAGTCTCACCCCTGCGTTCGATCCTGCTGTTACGCCGACTTCGACGCTCGCGACGCTCTGTTGTTATCTTTTTCCTTTTTGTTTTTGGAACAAGTTCACCACATTAAAACTTTATTTCTTCCCGTTTATTTATTGTTCTTTTGGTCACCACCCGTGTCAATACAATGCCCATATCCTGCATTTTCTTTAGTTCAGGCAAGACTGCAGGTTGCAAGGAAAACGGATATTTCTCGCCTTGAGGAATTTCGGTACACTATCCTCTTTAAGCGATAGCTCCACCCTTTCCTCGGTCATAGTTTCCAGTTTGTTTTCGAGCAGATCCTGGTAATTGTCAAGAGGTGCACCAAGCTTTGTGTGTTGCTGGAAAAACGCAACAACGTCTCACGTGGTCACTTTTTTGAGCCCGCTTCTATGACCAGTGCTCTATCTACGGCTTTCTGGAAGGTTAGCTTGTCTTCTGGGAACAACACACGCTGAATGTCCCTCTTAGCACACCACACGCAAAGCGGTCCCCCAGAGACTGGTCCAAGGATTCTTCGAAGTCGCACGTTTCTGGCAACTAACGTAATTCTACAACGAACGTTGCTACAGATTCATTCTCGAGCTGCATTCTTCCGTGACATTTGGCACGCTTGCTAATAACCGATGGTTTCGGTGCCTGGCGGTCCCCCAAAAACGTTTTAAGCTGGTCAGAACGTTTTTGTTGCTTGCAACTATGGCGTAAAAACGCACTCAAGAATGATGGGCGTTTTCGAGCCTATGAGACCCAGAAATGCGTGTACCTTGACGTCCTCAGCGATTTTGTTGACCAGAAGAAATGATGTTAATTGTTCCTCATACGACGGCTAGTTGCTGGTCCATTGGTCGAAAGGTTCAATGAAGCCCACTCGAGCGAAGACTTGCGGCATTGCTCTCGTTGCTACCGTGTCACCAGTGGTCATGTCGGCTTCTGTGCAGGTCAGAGAAACTTCCTCGTCGCCAAGATGTCGTATTATGACGGGGCAGCAGACATGAAAGATCTGAGGACCATGAAAATTATGCTTGCTCCAAGAACCAAGCAATCAGGAACAGAAGCTTGCTTGCTGTTCGAAAGGGCACGGGTCACAGGGACCGACAAAGAAGATAAACATTCGCGCCGGCTTTATAAGTTCAGTAGCACGCGCCTGGCGGTAACTACACAACATTTTTCACAAGTTCGTCATATTAAAGATTTAGTTTCTGTCTGCCCATAGTCGCCTCATCTTTTGTCATTTGTGACAATATTCAAAAATACCTTTCGATCATTTCGAGTTTGTCTTGGGAAGACTAACTGAAAGATCATTTGCTTTCTTCTACATCTTTTTTAGGTGTCCTGAAATCTTTTTGAGCTTCGTGTAGGAGCGTCAGACTTATATTGATTAATGTTTCTTATTTGCGTGGAGTTTACATTAATTTGTTTTCACACAGGAAGTGAAAGCCACGGTTTTTGTTTTTCGTTTCCCTGGAGATTTCTGGTTTGTAAGCGAGTTTCGGCCAGCTCCTTAGTTTTTTCTGTGAATACTTTTTATGGGTAGTGACTACCACCTTCTAGGCTGAAATTCATAAAAGAGTGAAATATTCCCAAACATTCACAGAAGATGCTCCTGCAATTGCCTTGCCCACACAGCATAACTTCATATGGAGGTATTGGAAACGTTTTCGTCCTGTTCTATAACAATTCACTCACAACGGCGCTGCGCACTTAACCCTGCGATACAGTTCATATAGCAAAAAATACTGTAGATATTGGTCAATGAAGGACCCAAAATAGAGTTGTTGTTTCTTTTTATTTTGTGAAAGAACACACTGATGACCAAGTAGAAAAAAATGTTAAGTTATTAAAATTTGTAAAAAACGATAGATTAGTGCAGGACGCAGTGGCACTAAATATGTTGGGAAGATTAAGTTCGCTTCCAACGATAACGGAACTAACAAGAATGGCAAACGCTATATCAGTAAGCTTATAAATATTATATTTTCACGAATGAAAATTGATGAGGTAACGAAAACTGAAGCAAACAACGTTTCATGGGGCGATCTTGGCTTAAGACTAAATAGAAAAAAGGAGTGCGTCGCAGGTGTCGATGGCGGTGAAACAGCAGGATCAAAGGCTGGGGCGAAACTGGCTCCTGCTTGCCACGCGGAGTCCCTTATGCACACGCGTGGGCCTCTGAACATTCGGCGTAGAACTTTCGGCGCGTGGAACATTTGGAACTTGATCAGACGACAATGTTGTCGAACTTACGAGAACGCCAAGTCGAAGAATAAATAAAAGAACACTTCGCTGACTGTAATCTTACCTAGGGTGCCTCAATGTCCTTATGTTTAGAGTGTTGCCACCCTTTGTAGCACCCGATGCCGACAGGACGCGTTCACGGGGAAAATACGAAGAAATCGACGAAAACAAAATGTCGCCATAGCACAGTCAGTGCCCCAAACGCGTGCAGGGACACGCTATTTCACGCGCTTCTGAACAAAAAAAAAAAAACGTGTAGGACAAAATGGCGAGATGCCACTACCCTAAGCAAAGCCCACATGAAGGCACCCAAATCTAACCTAAACCTTCCGCGCGAAAGTCAAGCGTTGTAACCATTTGTCCACGCAGGCACATACTCACTCGGTGACGCGCGTGGCAAAGTACAGTTGGGGGCAGTAATAAGTGCACACCGCAAAAGTGGTGAGCACCTACTACCACCATGGTGACAGTTTTACGCGACATCGAGAGCTTGCAAACTTACTCTTACTAAAAGGCAAGTCAGAGGAGTCGTCGAAAAGCGAATTGACCTTCATTTTGAAATATACCTAGCCCTTTCTCTGTGTCATTTTGCTTCGTTGAAAAGGCGTTCTCACATAGTAAAAGAGAGATGAATCGTAACTCAGAAATTAATCGCCGCCTAAAGAATATTTGTTTTTAACCCTTCAATATTAAGTAAATAAAGAAGTCGATGGCACAGGAGACGGGAAAATGTAGCTTATGGTGGCGTCATAGAGAGTCGAGCATAACCTTACGTAGGTTTATTTTAATTTCGTTATATTACCGCAGGTGGAAGCTCTGGACCTTGTGCAGAGCCGGCAGGCTCAGTTCAACCGACGACAGCTCATGGTGTCATTTTCAATGGCCGTTGTTTGGTTCTGGCCGCTGAATAAAACAGAAGCGCAGTTCTACCAACCCGGAAAGTCCTGCACGCACACTTCGATTGGTTCTATAGTCGGGGTAAGTGACTTGCTCATTAGTGTGAGTGATTCATTTTATGCACCACAATTAAACGGCTGGCTTTTGGGCTTGGCCAAACGATCGAATAGTGACTGCCATGACTGCACTTTCACTTCTTTTTAGGCATCAAATACTTTTTAACAAAACCCTCCCCCCACCCCGGACCCCAGAGTTTTGTCTTTCTGTCAATCCATCCGTATGCTCGTCCGTCCATGCATATTCCGGAAAATCTTGCGGGAAAATAATCGTCAATTCACATGAGGTCACGTGACCCCAACACCAAGTGGGAACGTTGACGTTACGTGACCTATATGTCAATTTCGGTTTACCCACTAGATTTAGCGGGAAAATTGACGTGGACTAAGCACCAAGTCGGATTCCCTGTTGAGTTTTGCGGGGAAATTGTCGTGACGACGCCACGTGACCTCTACAAAATTATTTTCCCCCTAAATTTAGCGGGAAATATACAACGTTTCTACGCGGACGTCGCCATCTAGATTTGCGGAACTTCTGGTATGCGGGAAATATCGTTTAGCTCTTGCCTTACCACTAAGGGGATCTCTCGTTTTAATCGCCAATGTCCATCATTCTCGCTTTGGCTTTTCTGTATTATTTTACTTGTTCCAGGTCATGATGCCTTGCTTTCATCTCGCATACCGGATGTGTCAATTACGTGACTGGAGACAAGGGTAAACAAAAGAATTGACCGCATCTCCACGTGGTGAATGATGTTGATTGGAGCAAAGCTCTGGTGGTGCTTGTCTGCGTCGACGCTGAGCCACAGCATGCCGAGCCTTTCGTTCGTTTTCATCCATGTCAGAAAAAGAATGTGTGGTATGGAACGTGGTTATATACGCATTTGAGCATTTGACCGCAGCGCCCTCTCGTCTATAAACGTTCAGCCAATGCATGCAAAGTTTAACGCGATTATATGCGCATTTGACCGCAGCGCCCTCTCTTGTATAGACGTTGAGCGTCTACAAGCAAGGTTTCATCCATGACATTCCCACCTCCTGAATTACTACCACATCTCAAAGCCCCCACTCGTCCCGCAGTCGAGGCCGAGTGGTTAAGGCGATGGACTAGAAATCCATTGGGGTCACCCCGCACAGGTTCGAATTCTGTTGACGGCGCAAACATTTCTTTTTCATCAATTTTTATTTTTTCCCTACACGAGCACGTGAGCTCACGAGCACGAGCACGAGCACCGGACGCCGGACGGAAGGACATGGCTAGCCCCTAAGGAGCTTCGCCCCTAAAAGGCTTCATACGTCGTGTGACACACAAATTTCCTCTCCCCATTCCATCTCTCCCTTCCCTTCCTCCCTCTCCCCATCCCCGCCTCCCAGGGTGTCCTCTCCATCTGCGTTCCTTCTTCAGTTGAAAGTCAGCACTCTGTATGTGTACACCTTCTTTGTCCGTGTCGTTTTCCGCGCTGTTTTTTACACTTTTACAGTTCTACACCAACAGCCCAACCTACCGCTGTGCCTTACTTCTCCATCTTCCCTCCTCCCCCACCGGCGTCCAATTCTCTACCGCTCCTTCCCTCCCACATCTTCTTCCTATCCTTTCTATATACTTCCGCGGCGCCCTCCTCCTTCCCCTCCTTCTTTTTCCCTTCTCCACTTTACTCCTTGTCACCGGAAGAACGAATTCAGTTTCACTGCTGAATTTAGCGGAGAATTTTACGACACGTGAAACTGTAATCATCTCTCCCTTCCCTCTTTTTCCCCACTTCTTTAATTTCCTTTTTCTCCTACAGTTCCCACCCTTCACGTTTATCTTATTTCTCCCTCTCCTCTCCCTTGTCACGTGACACGCTAACTTAGTTCCTGCGAACTAAAAAAAAAATAAATAAGTTGTTCACTTCCGGAACGACTGCTTAATGTTTTCCGAACAGTCGAAACAATCACTTTTAACCGACAGCATTCCAGGCGTTATGGTGCTTCAAGGAAAAAGGTCCCTGTCAATGTTTGCCCCTGGTGCATCCGCTAAAATCGAAACAGCGCAAAAAGGAAAAGCAACAGACGGGGTTAGCATCTTAAAGTGAACTGGCTCTAGTCGCCAACACTAACAGCATGCAATTAATGAGACGCCAGCATAAGGCAATACAAAAGCCGAGGAAGGAATCTCGAAGGAAGAACCACGAATATAATAATCCTAGTTCTCCCCTCGACGCAATACAACGCAAATATGCAGCAAAAAAAAAAAAAAAATAGACGCCTCAATGTTAGCACATTACGACTTTGTTTTGCATTCATAAGGCTGGCTTTGTATTGTGAAGGGGTTTAGACAGCAGGTAGTTTGTCTGTCTTAATTGGGCGATGTCTCTCTGCAGACGAGCCATTTAGCCGGTGCCATACAACTGCTAGCCTGCGGTCTTTCATGTGCTTCACGCAGTATGGATTACAAGAACGCGTGCCGGTACGATGCTTTTCCATGAACAGAAACGGGCAGGGGTGCGTATTGAACCCAGGATCCCTGAGCTCTGCAGCGGGAGCTTTCGCTCCACGTGCTCCGAGGAGAGACGCATGTTTAGCACGCAGTTAACTGAGCTCAGTAAACAAACAAGCATGCTGTGTGGTAAAGTTTAGAAAGGTATAGTGGCGTCGAAGTAAATGCTTCATTCGGGTATTTTGCCTTTTTAATGTAGAAGAGCACCGTGCGATCTACTCTGGAGAAGTTGTTAGATAAGATACCAAAAAAAAAAGTGTCCGTAAATGCCCACCTATCGATTAGGTTTGCGGTGATTTCTTGAGCAATTCATTAACACATCGAAAAATCGGAAAACGAGGGCAAGATAACTTTTTAAATACCTTGCATAAGTCTGGTAATATATCGTTTTTCTCCGAATGTGATGTACGTACGTCTGAAATCTCAGGGAACACAAATGTGTCTTCCGAGTGAGCTGGACGAAACTTTACAAAAACTGCACAGATAATAAACAAAAAAAAACTCCTTTTGATGGATCCCCAAGGCACCCTAACATGCAGAGCATTCAGTGGACCACAGTGACGTCATGATGTTACGTGACACCACATTGTTACCTGAAAATCTGCTAATCACATGGTCACAGGAGCACCTAACGCAACGTACGGTCATGTGAGGTTATAATATCAAGTGACGTGACGTCAGGGTGTAACGTGACATTGTGTTTTCACGTGACGTCTCGATGAAGCAAGCGTCTCGCGTGGTATCAATGCGTAACTTGGCGTCACGGCGTCACGTGGGGTTACGGTGTCACGCGACGTCCATGTCCCGTAAAATGCGATGTACCGAGAGTTTCCTTCCTGAGGACTCGCCACTGTTTCAGCCACACGTCCTAACGGCAACGGCTGCAAACATGTGACATTATTAGCGCTGCCTCACCATCGAGGCAAGATGGGGAGACTAAAGCGCTGGATGAATTTGAATTTCACAAACAAGTACCGCCAAGCTGGTGCGTTCCCGGAAACTTTTGAGCCGAAAATGGCGCAGCATCAACGCCGATCTAGTTTGGCGCGGCGACGCGGCGCCTGAATATTCAGTAGACCAATTGTAGCGTGCTTTCAAACGGCTCCCGGTCACCGGAAGCCACAGAAGAATAATAGAAGCGTGCGGTTCTTGATATGAGATGCTCCATGAACCAAAAATTGCGAATCGTCGCCGCTATCCACTAGAAGCGCCAGCGACACGATCAAACGATGGCGGTACTTGGGTAAGTCAGAATATCCAGCACTTTAGTGAAGACGATACTCCGTTCGCCCCTTAGCTGAGACTGGGGCGGGAGCTACATGCCCGTCATGCAACTCAGCTGCCTCCCTTTCATCACCCTACCCCGCTTTCTGCGCATGGGTATGGGCGAGAGCGTGATGACGTGGCGAAATAGAGGCCTATAACCCGTCCAACGTGGGCGTAGCTTCCATCCCAGTCTCAGCGTAGCGGGGAACGGACCGGGCGGAAAGCGCTAGCAGGGTACAACGCACTGTTCTCAAGCCCTGACCAGGCCCAAGTCGGAGACGTGATTTACCCAGGTAGCACACAGAGTGGGGCCAACGTAGACCCCACGCGGTCAAATTAGGCTGGGAAATGCCCCGCCATACTCCCGCGGGTCTCACCTTCTTTACGCGAGGGCGAAGTTCGCAGACATGTGGGCAAGGCAATAGAAGTCCAACTTGGGCAGTACACCAACGTGTGTGCTGCACTCACAGTACCCTTTTCGGTCCTATTGCGGCTACGCGTACGCATGCCCGACTTGGACTGCCTGTGCAAATCAACATATGGCACTTTCCACTAATATTGGAGATCTTTTATTCGGGTGGTGAAAATTTAACATCACATATTGGTTTAGTTTGATATAAAATCACCAATGATTGTAACGTAAGTTGTGTGAGAGAAATGTATGCGTTGAAAAACTTTATTACAAACATAGTACTCATAACATAGTACTACGTGGTGTGAAAAGATTTACTGACACTATAAAGTTCTAGAGTGAATTAACCACACGTGTAGATATGGTTGTCGGTATCTGTTCTAAAACTCGGTGTCAGTACACGGCTGAAGCTGTCTATATATTACGATTACCTGTCCAAAAGGAATTATATGAAAATGTGCTGTTTTCTGCACAATTTTTTAAACTCGAAATTATCAATGTTCGATGGTCTTGGTCAATATGTTTCATTAATATATCAAACGAGCGATATTGATGGAAGTATAGAAATGGCGATTAGTTTTTATAGTGGTCTCAAGGAGGATGTGAGGCACGCCCAATTTGGAATGCACTGCAATACTCAACACGGTAGACGAATTATAATAGATCCCACATTGTCTTGTGACTGATAAGATGAAAAAAAGATATAAAATTGTCTTGGGAATTATGAAATGACTGGAAATGGGAGAAGGTCCCTATGGGTGCCTCATCTTGGCTGCGGACGTGGGCTCACTCTGGGTCTCATGAGGGGAGCCCTTGTGAGCTGCCCTCCTTTGTCCTGTGCGGCACCAACGAGGGGGGCTCATGTGGGCTGTCCACCCCACGTACACGCGCTTTGGGCCGACGAGAGAGGCTCACGTGTGTTGCTCAAGTAGGCCCAATCTGGATCCCACGAGGGGAGTTCATGTGGGCTTCCCCATTTAGGTCCCTTGTGGGTGCGCGAGGGCAGGCCAGGTAGCCTGCCCAAGTGGCCCTCACATGGGCCTGGCTTGCAAAAGCGACGTGGGACACACGTGGGCTGCAGAAGTGGGACACACCTCGGTCCCGCTTTCAGAACCAATTTTGTGCTTCTTGGTTATCACCCACTGTCGAAGCACCTCCAGCTGGGTCGAGTTTGGGGCCTGCCGAATCAGGCATCCTGATTGATGAAACCGTGTCGGTTAAGATTGAGAGTCAACGCGCCCGTCCCGGGTCGAGACTCCAAAGTTAGGCTGCTGCAGTGCTCTAGTGGGCAGAAACGAATATCCTAGGATCCTGGCCAATAAAGCCTAGGCGCTTAACACCATGTTTCTTTTTGATCACTCTTCAACATTATCTTCGAATATCTCAAAACGCAGACTCGTCGTTGAGCTCCTCTCAGCCGCTGTAGTTTCCCTTGAAGCGAGCTGTCTTCTCTTCGAAAAAAAATATACCTGGTTCTCATTTTTTTTTCACACGCAGATGTGCATGCACAATATGAAGTACCGTGGCACAGTCATTCCAGAGTCGTATATGATGCTAAGCTATTCCTTAACTTCAAAGTACGGCGGCGCTTACGACAGTCCCAAGACTATTATTACGAAGGTGAGTGTCACAAATACTTTCAGCATCTTCTGTTCATTGGTGTTTCGATCGGTTAAGTTTCCTGTCATATCTGCCCCTTCAATTTGATTGCGAATATACACACAATTTTTATATATTGTAAAGGTAGCTAAGGTCATATACGATGATTTAAATTTAAATGGGCTTTCCAATGAGGCGTGATGGATTGGCGGTTCGTGAAAGCCCCCAGTCAAAGAGCCCGAGCCTTCTCAGCGCGCATCTTCAGACCGAGCTCTTTGTCTTCCTCTTTTCCTAACAACATCCCCCGGCTCGAGGAGGTGCCGGTCATCCGGCGGCTTCTGATGGGTCAAGGATTTCGCAATTAGCCGTCCGGACGGTGATAGGGCCGAATTCGTGCGACGTGCACAATGTCTGACTCGCGCGACCGACGGTCGCGAGGTGGCGACAGAGGTTCCACCTCGTAGTTGGTAGCCGACAGTTGGCGGATGACGCGTGATGGTCCGATGTACTTGTTCTGGAGCTTTCCACATCTTCCAACAGCACGAGAAGGTGACCAGAGGAGTACTTTGTTTCCGATGTTGTAATTCGCGGGTCGGTGAGATACGTTTTAGCGGAGCGTCTATTGCTGTTGCGATTGGAACATGTGGAGGCGGGCGGTTCGGCGGGCGTCTTCGGCTTGGGAGACGATATGGGCGCTATAGGGGTCCAAGGGAGGATTGTCTACGTAGGGAAGAACGGTGTCCAGCAGGGTGACAAGTTCTTAGGCGTAGAGAAGGTAATATGGGGACTAGCCAGTAGATGATTGTCGAGCCGTATTGTAGGCATATATGATGTAGGGTACGACGGTATCCCAAGTAGTTTGGTTGTTAGAAACATACATTGAAATCATTTCGGTCAAGGTGTGGTTAAGGCGCTTAGTAAGTACATTAGTTTGAGGATGGTATGCTGTCGTGACAGTGTGGATGGTGGAGGCCAGTCGCAGAACTTCGCGAAGAATTTGTGAAACGAAAGAGGTACCTCGGTCACATATAATATATTGCGGCGCGCCGTGGCGGAACACAATATTCTGCAAGAAGAGGGTGGCAACTTCTTCGGCAGTAGCAGTTGAAGAGGCATTTGGTTTCAATGTAGCGGGTGAGGCGGTCGATGGCTACAATAATCCACCTATTGTTCGTTGTTGAAGAAGGAAATGAACCCAGCAGTGCGAGCTCTTTGTCTTCCTCCTTTCCTAAAAAAAATATATATATATATATATATATATATATATATATATATATATATATATTTATACGAACACTATTACAACCTTGATTTGAAAAGAATATGGGAAGAACTAAATGGAAACTAAAGTGATTCTGTATCTGAAAAAAAAAAAAAAACGAAAGAACGTGCATTTCACCTTTGTAGTTAGGAGTATAAAAAAGTTTTTTTTTACTTCAAGTGCAGTGTTGCAATAAAAACACTTCCGAAATTGCACTGAAGACCCGCCCTCGTCAGACCTGGTAAACGAAGGATATAAAAAAAAAATTCGGCACAAACCCAAGTACCACAACTCGCCGGTTTTCGAATGGGGTGGTACCGGTCTGTCGGTAAGGTCGTTTTCGGGCGACGCTAGAAACGCCCCGTGGGGTGAGAACGGGCCAGTGAGATTGCCAGTTACTGGCCAGTGACCGGGACTGAGTGAGAGTGAGTTCCCAGGATTCTGCTTGCACAACTACCCGGCATAATAGAAGCAGTACAGCAGATTCCAGCAAGATCCCAGACAAGCGGCCTCAAGGCATACAGTTCCCGGTCTTGTTTTGTCCCAGCGAGCTCCCGGGCTGCTGCCAGCACAAATCCCCGGCGTAGTACCAACAGTGCTGCAGATACCAGTAAGACCCCAGGCTAGAGGGCTGAAAGTGGAGTGCTGCCGGTCTTGTTTTCTAGGTTAACATTTGGTTTTGTGTGCTATTCACACCTGAATAGAAATTATGTAGTTTGTAACCAGCGTAATTTTAGCAAATAATGTGTGTAAACAATTATTTTGCACTGTGCATGAAAGTACATTTCTGGCATAGGTATACACCTTTTTGGTAAATCAGCTGCCACATTCATCTCTCACTCGTACATGGGTAGTAAATGCACCCTACAAATTGTTACCGTAATAGTTTATTGTCAATTGATGTGCCTAGGAAATTTTCTTCACACTTTTCATGCAGCTTGTAATGCAAGTCGACCGTGAACCCGGGAAGGCTGGTCCTTCATTACAGCACCTCTAAAGAGAGTCAACACCACATTAGAATGACAGGGTAAATCAATACCAGCTGCACGTGATAATCCAGAAATTCCAAACTGGGTTGAGGGGTATGAGACAACCAGCCCATGTAAAAGGAAAGCTTTTTGTAGCTAATGCACTAATTGTTTTTATTTATTTTTTTCAATCTAGAAACTATCCCACAACAAAAATACTTCGATCGCCCTAAGGGACACACCTGTAACAACACGCTGGATGATCGAGGGGCAAGAATGGTCCAGTGATTCCATAATCAAGGTCATCTATTTGTGTCGAAAAGGACCTCTTCAGAGAAGGCTTGTGAAAACCATCTTTTTTAATTCAAAAGGGCATGTGGAGAGATGGGCGAGCTTGGCAGAGAAGTCGGCACGTAGTTTATGGCCGCTCGTTAAAACAGGTGCGCAATCCCTGATATCCAGATACAGCATTTTTATGTAAATATAGTGATTGATTAGTCTTCCCGAGACTATAAAAAATCACATTCTTGACATATACAGCTTATTGCTGTACATATACAAATGCGATTGGGTAGACACAGATAAACATATAATGTATTGCAGAGTATGACCCCATGTTCCACCATGATGGCACCTTGATGACTAAAACTCATCTCCAAACTTAATAAAATAGAAAAGCGACTTACACAGAAACTTGTATATATTAGCACCCTCTACGATCAAACTCAGAATCAGTGTTACCATCGGCATGCCCCATAGCCCTTGAAAATGCCCGTAAGCGTCACTTTACGCATGTGACATCACATGACAAGAAACAATCCCTCGTGATCATCATTAAGATATATAATGGCACAAACAGTTCAAGCAAATCAACTGAAAATACCAAATTGGTACTGAGGCTGTGTACAGTGGTTGGTAGATGCAGGTTAAAATGTAGGGGACATTCATTTTCTAAGTAATATCGTTTATCTGGTCAATTTGCTTCGCAGGTCCATCACATAGTAAGACAAGGTGTTGAATTCAGTGGAAAACCGAAAGGAGGAGCGCGTTCCAGATTCAGTTTTGAGCGAGCTATGTGGCAACTGACTTCATCTTCTTAGAATTTATTGCAGTGGATCAGGGTATAATGATGTGTAGCCTGACAATACTGCCAGGAGAACATGTCTCAAAACGTGTCAGAAACGGGTAGAGGAAGTTTGAATCGTAATTGTCATACTACGATGACCTGCAGCTCATACTGAGAATTGATGTGAGCAATGTCGGCCATTCCTCTGCCTGATATATCAAAGCGTCAGCCTCTCCCTATCAGAAAGAGTTTTAGATAACCACTTTTTACGGCCCGCTCCGCTCAGCCACTGAGCGAGAAAGCCACCAGGCGTGCCCATAACGCTCAGTCGGCAGTGGCCACCTATGTGCAGGACATTTGTTATTCATCGGCATCTAAGCTCCGATTGGTCGTTGCTGACTGAGCGCTGTGCGCATACAGGTGCTTTCCTGCAGAGCGGAGCGGGCCGCAAAAATGCTCAGCTAAAGCAGTCTAATTTCTATTACGCAGCCACAGCTGCAAAACGTGCAGTCTCTTCCCCCTCGTTTGCACAATACACGAAAATTGCACGGCACACTGCTTCAGAGACTTGCTGGCATGTTTCACACTCACTCTCTCAGACTCCTCACTCTCTCCGTAAACGAGGAAAAAAGTGAGCACACATAACATGCACGCCGAAACTAAGCATCTATGGGACTACACGAGACTGCATTAAAGTTGCCGATTGGGCG
Source organism: Ixodes persulcatus (assembly GCA_013358835.2). Classification (NCBI taxonomy): domain Eukaryota; kingdom Metazoa; phylum Arthropoda; class Arachnida; order Ixodida; family Ixodidae; genus Ixodes; species Ixodes persulcatus. The sequence continues at coordinate 53,234 of JABSTQ010011143.1, forward strand.
TGTTTTATACCGCACAGCCACTGTTTGTACACAACTCAACTAGCTTTACAGATACAGCTCAGCACACCACAGCTACGCTGAATCAAATAAGTGTCACACTTGCCGAGCTTGAAGCACAGTGGTGACCTATATGAGGGTGCACAAGCGATCGTCAACTGCTCACCACTGGGAGCATCATGCAACAGCTGACTTGCTCTCCTTTTTAAATGCCTTTAGAACCAAGCGTGGTAAGCCGTCCGATAAGGAGAGAACGTCCCCACCGACAGCAGTGAGCGGTTGATAATCACCTGTTTACCGTTACATAGATGAAGTCTCTTCCTGGCAGAAGTAGGCAGTGTGTGTGTAGCAGAAACGGCTGTATTGAAATCTCAAGAGGATTAATGTTCAGAACAGGCTTGGTTAGGGTTCACATTGCAAGTATGCCCATGCAAAATTCACTTTGTAAAACATACAAATGCATTTCAAATATTCGCCCAAGACAAGCTGCTATTACCCAGCTGTGTATAGAAGTCAGCTTACCTTCAACAACCTTTCCAAACTGAACTGAACCTCCGCTCAGCTGGTGACGCAGGAGCGAATCGACCTAGTCAATGCTAGCTTCTGTTCGGCGAAGGCTGCACTGAGTATAAAGGTGAAGGATGTGCTGTAGATTATGTGAATCAAACAAACAAACAAACGCAATCCTAGTATGTACCATTCGTTAGAGGCACTGACAAATAAAAATCAGAGGTAGGGTCAATTACGTTAACTCAGTGTACTTCGGACGCGTACCGTGACTGCTGGTGATATATTTGCTGCCTTCAATCAAGATAAGCTTGCAAATTTACAAAATAAATAACAAATGACTAGAAAAGCTGTTATATATTTCGATGGGACTACAAACACTAAAAACCAGCTCTGCAAATATGGTGCTATCTGGTACACCAGAGATGAGTAGAAAGGCTGTGTTCGAATAACGTGAGCTTCAGGAACCGGGGCGTGAGACAAAGATGTCAGGTGGATTGTTTTATAGACACTCTGGAATTAACAACACGCTTTACGTGTAGTAAGGTGGTGGGTTCATTCTGATTGAACATCTTGGAAAATCGCACAAAAAACAAGTAATAAAGGAGAGAAATGCATGAACTACATTCCGAGTGCAGACTCCCAACGCACATAAATTAGAGAAGAAAAAAAATGAAGGAGTTTTAGCAAAAGTTCAAACAGATCCAAGTGGAACATGCTAATTAACCCATATGTATGACTGTAAAAACGATTTACTTGGCAGCTCAGGTAACTGACGCATATGCGGACACATTGGTCGCCCATACCACGAATAATAAAGGCCTAAAATAATCCCCTTGTATGTTTTTCATAGTTTGTGGTATTTATTTACGTGTTTTTCTACGGATGACATGCACGAGCAGTGTAAACAGTGCATGTGCCAATCCATCATAGATTTTAGAGAGAGATTGAGCAGTCTTTATATATTAGCCATCCATCTGTTACCTTGACTGACAAGTAAATTATGTTTCGCGGGCCTCTAACTCCCATCCCTCAGACCCTGACCCCGGATGAACATGGCGCGGCAATACTTCGATCTCGGCAAAAGGGTTTTTTCACTCACTTATTGCGGGGGGGGGGGGTCTCGGGATCGCGGAACGGACATCAGCAAGGCCGGAGCAAAGCCCGCTGCCACTGCAGCTGCTTCTAGTCCCAGCGGTGGTCGTCCACACCCCGTCATGAGGACGTCTTCGTTCAGGGTCGCCATCCGGTCCGTTAGTCCAGTCCACAGCTCAACGTCTTGCCCACACTTTCCCCGTGCCATCGTCCGTCCCTCGCCGATTCCCTCGCCAGCGTCTTCTTCTCGTGTCACCCCTGCACGCCTCGTCGTTTCTGCCGCCCGAGGGAGACGCCGTCCGAGAAAGAGTCCTCTTTGTCCCGCGTCCCCTTTTCAAGCCTTCGCCCCTTTTCCGGGAAGCCAGTCGCGTGACGTCAGTTAGCTTAGCGGAGGGGCGTAGCCGGATCTTGTGGTGCGCAAGGCCATCGCCGCTTCCCCGAGCATGACGCATCTCGGAGACATGGCGCGTTAAGCTTCTGCCGGTCCCGCGACGAAGTCCGAATAGCTGGAATCTGGGGCCCGGAGGAGGGCAGCCAGATCTCCGCACCTCCCTGCCCTCAAGGCTCGGACTAAAGAAGGGGGAGGGGGGCTAAGTTTGAGTGGTCCATTGAACCTCCGGCAGGGAACTCGCTCAGCTGAGTGTCACCAATGATGACGAGCGCCCTCGATGATAATGCTGGTGGCATCAAACCAGGCAGGTCGGTGGTGGACGTTCATTAACTGGAAAGCCGGCTACCGACGGAGCACGCCCACGAACCGGTTCGGAGCACCGCAGCTCTCAATACGCACGATCACTCAGGCACACACAACACACAGGCTCTTAAAGTTCGCTTCCGTCCCCAATATTCCAGACAGCGAACCGCGCAAAAACGAATACCTGCACGCTATATCAGACAGCACGACGAATCCAAAGTCTTTCGATCTTTGGACATGCTAAGAAATAAAAACAAAACTCCTCATTTCAATACCAACAGGCAGGCAATCATCAGAAACATCACGGTACAAACTCGAGAGGCACCTAAGGGGAAAACTATATTTTCAACTAAAAAGTATGAGCACTCTCTGTATACTCAAATCGTACATACGACCAGTATACCACGTTTGTCCCTATACAACTCAACCACATTCTTTTAAAACAGAAAACAATCTACCCGAACACCAGAACCGCACACCTCTGACAACAATATTAATCTCCAACACACTCGCGAGGAACGCACAAAACCTAAAGAAACTTACCATATCCTCTCGGAAAACCGAAACGGCCACAAATCTTGCACCGTTCGCGAGGTGCAACGCGAAATAGCTACAAAAAAAAAAAAACACGCCCAACAGTAGCAATCGCCCAAGACTCATGCACTCGGCGTTCGCGGCGCCTGAGCTACAAACACGCTACGGCTATGTTACGCAGTGTGCCATCATCAGAAGGGATAATCAAATTACTGAGTGGCTGGTGTTCCGTGGTACCGGCCACTAATGCCAGTACGAAGGGAACAGTATCTAGATCGTGCGAACAGCAGATCTAATCGGACAGCCTCCTTACACGGCTATGTCCGTAACGTCTGGACATGTACCAGACGTTACCGCATCACTGCTCGGAGGTGACCTCCCAACAGGAGCGACGAGCGCGTAACGGCGGTCCGTATCGAATCCCGCACGTGCGCGACAGCCGCGATGAGCGCATCGACGCACGTTCGAGTTCTCCCCCTGCCAAACCCCGACACCGCATGACTGAAAAGTCTTCTTTATGATGTCAAGTCCGGCCGCGATTGAGCAATAAAAGTACGTCATCAGCGCGGCTCGCGACTCTTTTACGTTCTCGATCCAAGCAACGTGCCCTCATACAAACGCAGTAGGGTACGCACAAAGCTCGCCCCCAAACTAAGTAAACACACCGCATAACTGATAAGTCTTCTTGCGACTGTAAAGACAGACAGTGTATCGTTCTTGTGTGGGCTGGTAAGAATAGACAACCCGGGTGTCAGGATAACACTGCCTTGGTTTATTTCGTGTTGGTACTTATGTAGCCGAAGGTGGAAAGGGGTTAGTGCAGTAGAGGGCAAGGGAAAGGCACGTGGCAATGGAGCACACAGATAGCTCGTCCGTCTTGATCTGATACGATACATCCTCCTTCCCAACGGTCCTTCACCGCTGAGCTCAACACCTCTTGCTCGTTTGCTGGAAGCGCTGGTCATAACCCAATCGCTCCGGAGGCCGCTTCTGTCGTGTTGTCCTTCGCGGTGGCTGAACCGCTGGCTGCTGAGTTGCCGCTTGTAGAGCCGTCGTAGTTGCTGCTTGTAGAGCCGTCGTAGTGGTTGGCGCTGTGGATGTCAATCCGTGTGACGAGGCCCGGTCGTCGTCTGAATCTTCGTCGTCTGACAATTCTTCCTTCGTCGCTAAAAGGTGTCGACGGTTGCGCCGAAGAACGGTATTATTCTTCGTACGCACGTAAAAGGACCGCGGCCCGGCTGACCCAACCACCTTGGCTTTCCGCGCCCATGACGCTCCATTCAGGCATACCACGTCGTCGTTTTTAAGGCGGTGCAGCACCCGCTCGTTGTGGCCTGTCTGTCGGTGTTTCTTGACCCGTATCGCAGGCAGGGGATCGATGTCCGGCACGGGTGTGCGCAGCCGCCTTCCTTGCAGCAGCTCGCCTGGAGACCGACCATCTTCGACAGGACATGCCCTGCAATTTAATATGCCAAGCCAAAAGCATTCGTTTGCAGCTTTCGGTTTCTTTAGGATGCGTTTGATTATTTGTACACCCTTTTCCGCGAGCCCGTTAGATTGGGTGTATTGCGGGCTGGATTTCACATGTTTGAAATCGTAATGCTTTGCAAACAGCGGGAACTCGTGGCTGCTAAACTGTGGGCCGTTATCTGAGCATACCTCCGTTGGGATGCGTATCTCGAAAATATAGCACCCAGTCTATCAATAACCGAGCTGGCTGTTGTGTCGGGAAGCTCTACCTCTGGGAAATTGGACATCGAATCGTAAACACACAGATAGTGTCTTCTGGAGTATTGAAAAAGATCGACACCGACACGGTACCATGGTTGAGTAGGCGTTAGTTTTAGAATCAGAGTCTCTGATGGCTGCTTATAGGCATATGTTCTGCAGATCGGACAGCTTTGGATCAACGACTCGACGTCAGAGTTTATGTTCGGCCAGTAGACCGATTGCCCAGCTCTAGCCTTGCACTTTACCGTGCCAAGGTGGCCTGCGTGAATCCTCTTTAAGATCTCTCTGTGCATGCTCGAGGGAATTACTACTTTTGTTCCTTTCAAAAGTATGCCGTCTACTACTGAAAGTTCGGCGGCAACTGATTTCAGCGCCCCTTCCACTTCGTCTCCTCTCCCGAGCTTTCGTAGTACTACGCTAAGATACGGATCAGTAGCGGTTTTGTGTGCAAGTTTCGCAGCCGCTTTTTCACTTACAAGTACTGATACGACTGTTACGGCGTGGATTTCGACGTCGCCCGTGTCTGCGGCCCCTTGTTCCCAGGAGCAGGAGACCGAGAAAGCATATCAGCTAGGGCCATCTGCTTGCCAGGAACAAATATCACGTGTAATCGTATTTGAGCAATCGTAGGAAAAAACGTTGCACTCTTGGCGGCATATCGGCTATGCCTTTCCTTGATATGTTTCCCACTGGACGAGCAATCATCCAAGATATGCACGTTTGCCACGCCGTTCGGCCGTTGTCGCTCTCTACGCCTTCCATTCGGCATTGCGTCAGCTAGTGACGTGTTTCAAAAAGCCCTCAACGAAGTGTTCGAGGGCCTTCTGGCATACGTGTGTGCGTGGACGACGTGCTGATCTGGGGTGCGACTAGGGCGGAGCACGACCAGAGGCCGCATGACGCACTAAAGGCAGTTGAAGCAGCGGGCCTAACTTTTAATGCATCCAAAGGCCAATTCGGCGTTCAAGAAATTTTGTTCCTGGGCGACATCATTAGCCACAAAGGCATTAGCCCCAATCCCGCCCTTGTGGACGGTCTTTTTAAAATGCCAAAGCCACAAGACAAATTGGCAGTACAAAGGTTGCTCGGGGTTGTTAACTACTTTAGCAAGTATCTACCGTCACTTTCGTAGCGCACTTCGAACTCTGCGTTCCCTGATCAAACAAGACGTCATTTTTGAATGGACACCTAATCATGAAAACGAATGGCAAGCCATATGTCAGGAGCTAAGCGAGGCGCCGCTGCTTGCTATTTTTAACCTAGGTTTGGAGACGTAGATAACTTCAGACGCATCTCAAAGAGGCAATGGCTCCGCGCTCCTACAACGTCATGGGGACTGCTGGAAACCGGTCGCTTACGCGTCGAGAGCGCTGAGTGAATCGAAACAAAGATATTCGCAAATTGAAAAAGAGGCTTTGGCGTTGGTTTTCGGTTGCGAAAATTTCAACCTTCTGTGTATGGTCGCCCACTCATACTCGAGAGCGACCACAGCCCGCTGATTAACATATCAAGGAAAGGCCACGTGTCAATGGAGCATACAGATAGCTTGTCCGCCTTGATCTGATACGATACAGGCAGGGTTCGAACGATGTAAGTATCCCACACGCGCATCTTTCAACATCCGCGAAACGAGCGCGACACCAAAATGCAAAATAATCTAACAGGCCGGTCTTGAAAATTGACGAGTTGATAAAGTATTTGCTCTGCATAGAAAGTTTCCGCAGCGTCGAAGTGTCTAGCGCATTTACCGCCGAATTCCAACACCGCGCTACCCATTCATGCAAAGGCTGCAGTTAGTACAGCGACGGGCTGACCCAACGCACAGCAGTTAAAGGCCGCTGATGGCCATGCCGCTGCCATAATTTCTAGGCTTCCCGGGCACCCGCCGACGTGAACCGTACGTTTTCCCGGGCCTCCCGCGCAGCTGTACAGGATAAAACTATGAACAACTCGTCACATACTCAAAAGACCGCCAATTTCCCCGTGCAGCTTTTCACTGCACGAGCAGAGTTCTTTACTCCCTAGTTGTGGTTTCTCCCAAAATTTATAATTTCAGTTTATTCCGGGTCTCTGCGCAACCAATTCTTCTCTCTGCACCCTCGGGTCCTAACGCGAACACAAACACGGCTGAGAACCATTACTGTTTACGGTGGCAGCGCAAAGCGCGGAATTGCCGCCCGCTCCTCCGGAGACGGAGAAAACGAAACTGGAGAAGGTAACTCCCGACGCGAGGCTCAACCCTCGATATGGCGGTGTGAGGATCCGGAACTAACTGTGCGCACAATTAGCCGGGATCAACGTCACGACGCTACAACCAGAAACGTACGGATAATCCCCATCGCGTCAGACTGGACTCCACGGAGCATTACACACTGCCACTGATAAAGGTAACACGGAAACTCGGTGGATTTCGGGATTTCGATGTCTACGCTCCAGACATCACGTATCCGGCAACGTTTGGGGGATTAGCCCCTAAGTGTAGCCTCTGGCCACAAGGTACTCGTTCAAAGCGATCTTGGTCGTGAGCAGAAGAGCGCATCCGTACCTTAAAACGTTGTCAACTAACGAATCTCAAAACCGCGCTGACAGCTCAAGCAAGGCCAACTGAGAGCTAGCATACGGCCCCACTGGGACCCTATAGGCTCCTCCCGGACAAAATAAAATTCGGGTATAATTTCCAAACACAGTCCGTGCAACCGCCATCCACAATGGGAGCGTTCTCCATCCAGAGCGATTCCTCTCTAACGCGTCCGACCTGTAACAAGCGGTCCATAAACATTACATCGATACGCGAGCAAAGGCGGTTAGGCGCATCACATTCCCCAAACAGTGAGCTTTTATCTTTCCCAGCACAAGTGAACGGCCGGAGACGTAGGTGAGGTGACGCCCGACGTTACAGGCCTCGAGAAGTGCGGTAAGTTTGACGCACACAGAGCTCTTGCGCAGCAGTATCAACCTGCCAGCATCCAGCGGTACGCTGAACAGTGAATACTCGAGGCGCTTGTCGTAACGGGGATACGGAAATTCCTGATTGGCTGGGACAAAGGGAAATCCATAACGAAAACGGTCAAGGTCCGCACCTCCCGGTCGGGCAGGCGACCATGTCAGGACCTTCGTGCGGGGAGCCAACAACGAAACTTTGTGCGGCGTTCACGCAACAAAGTTCACCCCTGAAAAGAGCGGTAAACAGTGCCCCAATTCAACCCGAATCAGGTTAAGAATCGGAATGCAAGCCTGATAAAAAATCAGGCCCCACGTTGCGGTGGATGTTCATGCAGGCTTATAACTTCAATTCCCACAGACCCTGTCCCCGGAGGAACATGACACCGCAATCTTCGCTCTCGGCAGAAGGGTTTATTCACTCACTTATTGCCTGGGGGGTGTCGTGATCGGGGAACGGTCATCAGCGAGGCCGATGAAAAGTCCGCTGTCACTGCAGCTGCTCCTGGTCCCAGCGGTGGTCGTCCACACCGCGTCATGGGAACGTCGTCGTCCAGGTTCGCCGTCCGGTCTTTTAGTCGAGTCCAGAGCTCAACGTCTTGTCCGCACTTTCCCCGCGCCATCGTCCGTCTCCCGCCGATTTTCGCGTTAGCGTCTTCCTCTTGTATAACCGCTGCACGCTTCTTCGTGTTCGCCGCCCGAGAGAGACGCCGTCCGGCAGAGAGTCTTCTTTGTCCCTCGTCTCCTTTTCAAGCCTTCGTCCCTTTTCTGGGAAGCCAGTCACGTGACGTCAGTTGACTTAGGGGAGCGGCGTAGCCGGATCTTGTGGTGCGCAAGGCCATCGCCGCTCCCCCGAGGCATGACGCATGTTGGAGACATGGCGCGTTAAGCTTCTGCCGGTCCCACGACGATGTCCGAGTGGCTGGAATCTGGGGCCCGGAGGGTCAGCGCCAGAGGAGGGCAGCCAGATCTCCACAGTTTATTTTTTCCTTCGTCTCTGATTTACTCGAGATGAGACAATTGAACATACTAATTGAACACTCAATGTGTTCAATTAGTTCCACCTAACCACCTTATTACAATAATGCACCAACTAAAACCATTACAACCTACATCATTCGCTAAAGGGAGTACCAAACGAAAAAAAAAAACAAGAATTGGGTGAGGTATGTCTTACAGTATATAGTTACACTGAACAAAATATACCTTCAGGAAACTGACGAGACACTATTTTATTTCAGGACATGCTTTTAAATTTCCCAGAAGCTTGCATTTAATACTTGATAGCCTATAAAAATACCAGTAGGAAGATAATAAATGCTTCACAACTTCAAGCAGCTTGAGTGTTTCTGGAGGTGCGAAATTCGTTGCACGTGCATTGGATCATACGAAACATGTGTACAGCAAATTATCTTTTACAGCTCGACATTTCGCGAGGATTTACTTAAAATGCCGCGTTAAAAATTATTTTCCGGGCACACATTTCTGCGTTTGGGAGAGGTATGCAATGCATTAAATGCCATGGTGTGAATTCATCGCGGCACCAATTTTTGCCTATTATTTTCTGATTACGAATCGCTAAAATGAGGTCGTGTGCAGACGACTGGGCGGCGAAAGCAACGGGCTTGCTCGATCAACCAATCGCTGCCTCTCGCCTGGCCCAGCTCTACGCGCATTCAAGTACGCACTCAGAATCTACCTGCAGTGTGCAACTAAGAGCTCCGGCGATGGAGGGGCACCGCGCTATTCCAGACATTCTAGTTTAGCTGTAAACAATACGGTGGTGGGAGGCAATCAAACCCTCCCCCCCCCCTTTTCGTCCCCTTTCCACCTTTGCCCCATCCAACCCTCATCAACCAAAGAGTTCCGCCGCTACTGACCGGCCTTGAGCGAGTACCCAGCTTAGGCGCTCATTTGTGAACGATAATCAACGCGAGATAGGCGTGCTCTGGATCGGGCAGAAAAATGAGAAAAACAGCCTCGCATACCTTCATTCGCGCACGATTAGTAATAATGGTAAAGGGAAGCAATCTACTGACATTAACAAGCTTTTTGAACGCCGGAAAAAAAAATTCAGCCCTAAAGAACGAAGGAACAAATTTACTTCGGAACAACCTTGTCATGATCTTCGCTGTTGAGCAGATCTGACATAGTTCCACGTCTCGCAATCGCTTTCGTTTTTTGCGGACACATTTGAAACTAAGGCAAACTCCACGCATCACGACTAATCGGGAAAATGACCTCTAGACAAAGATATGCAAACACACGAAAACGCGTGCCAATCATTGGCTGTGGATTTGTTTGGATTGCATTCGTTGGCTATTATGGATGTCTAGAGAATTTACAGAAGCTATGTTCGTTTATATTCAACATGCTTGCAATAAAACAATCAGCAAAACAAATTAGAAAACTATTAGGAGACACAGTATTAATAAATGATTGAACATGTCAATATTGCCGCGAGCGCAGCTGGCCAAGCAGGCAGCGCTCTCGTGGCCTATCGGTTATCGTGCCCGCATCCCATGCGTTAGGCCAGGGTTCGATTCCTGGGAGCGACGTCTATTTGCTTATCCCTGCAAGTTAGTGTTCTGGAAAATTCAAGAATCCTGTGGTTTGTTCGAGGTCCGAATGTTCTACGCGTCGAACCCTCTACGCCAATTATTCCAGAAGCCCACGCGTGTACATAAGGAATTGCGCGTGGCGAGCCAAAGTCAGTTTCGCCTCAGCGTTCGATCTTGCTGCTTCGACGCCTGCGACGCTTCTCTTGTTACCTTTCTTTTCCCTTTATTTTTGGGCACAAGTTCGCCCCATTAAACGTTCAGTTTACTCAGTTATTTTCGCCCCATCACTAGTCATTCGTGACATTTTGGTGGAGGTGCGGGGTATCGCATTCTATGCCCGTGGAGCGTACCCCTCCGAAAACACGCCCGCCAAGTGACGTGCTCAACCCCGGGAGGTTACCCTTCGCAGAAGACGCCAAAGCCCGTTCAAGCTGCCCTACCACAGGCCAACCCCCGGAATTCGGACCCTTGCCACCGAAACTAAGGAAGAAGACCGCGACGATGACCACGCCACCCGTCGTTGTCATACCCGTCACCGCCCGTACGCCCGTGTCCTTCCACGGTGAGCCCTATGAAGACGTCGAGGACTGGCTACAGCAGTACGAGCGAGTGGCCCAGCACAACCGATGGACGGAAGAACAGCGCCTACAGAGTCTTTACATCGCACTCGGAGGAAACCGCCCGGCACTGGTTCGAGATTTGCGAAACTTCCCTGACCTCGTGGACCGCCTGCAAGGACGCGCTGAGACGGACTTTCACGAAACAGTACCGACGGGAGAGGGCCGAGGACCTCTTTCAAATGAGGACCCAGGGCACAAGCGAGACAATCACCAGCTTTGTAGGATATGCTCTGCGCCTGGTCGCTCGCGCCGACCCTCTAGCCACCGACGAAAAGAAGTTTCGGATCCTGATGCGAGGAGTAAAAGACGACATCTTCGCTTGCCTTGTCCGCAACCCCCAAGCCACCGTCGAAGATTTCGTCAAGGAAGCTACAAACATCGAACGTGCGCTTCAAGCACGGGCCTCCCATTACCAGCGACTTCCCGGCGTCGCTGCCCTCTTGAATTCCAGCTGCAACGGCCCGGACCTCCGCAAGATCATCCGGGACGTCGTGCGGGAGGAAATCAGGAAGCTTCTTCCTGCTGCCGCAAGCCCGGATTCGCCCTCAATCGCCGAGGTTGTCCGGGCAGAAGTTCAGCAGGCGCTGCAGCCACAAGTTCTTGTGAGCGCAGCTTCCGAATTACCGACGCTGAGCTACGCCGCAGCTACCCGACGACCACCGCCCCCTGCTCACCCGTATACGGCGCCACCCCAACGGGAAACTCCAGCGCCGCAGTTTTCCCGACTCCAGGAAGATCGGGCGCACGCCCACCCAGAACCAGCAGCGCCACGAAAGACCGACGTGTTGAGGACGGCCGATCGACGCCCGTTGTGCTATCACTGCGGTGAAGCCGGCCACATTTACCGCCGATGCCCCTACAGATAACTGGGGTTGCGCGGGTTCCACCCGAACGACCCGCGCCTAAGGTACGACGAGCGCCCTCGCGACGTCGAGGAGTACCTCCGACGTTCGCCTTCCCCAGTGTCGTCTTTCCGCCGTGAAGCCCGCTCCCCATCGCCACGACGCTCAGCGTCCCCAGCGTCACGACCTCGCCGAGAGAGCCTGTCTCCCCTGCGTCGCCGGGAAAACTACGTGCGGCAACGTCTGGAGGTGACGTTGTCGAAGACGACGGAAGGAAAAAGCCGCCAAAAACGCCGGAGGGGTCCCACTCTCCCAACGCCCCGCATCGCACCGACGCGCCTGCAACGGTGTCCAGCAACCTAAACGTTGTTATCGACGGCCTCGACGCATCGGCACTCGTGGACAACGGAGCAGACTACTCAGTCTTGAGTGGGAGGCTCTCTCGCCGACTCCGAAAAGTGACAACGCCGTGGGATGGACCTCAAATACGAACCGGCGGAAGGCACCTCATCGCACCAGTAGGAAGTTGCACTGCTCGCGGCGAAATTCACGGCGAAACGTGCCCTGTAAAATTCGTCGTTCTACAAAACCGTTCTAGAGATGTCATTCTCGGCATGAATTTTCTGTGTGAATACGGCGCCGTCATCGACCTGGGTGAGAACAGATTGACGCTGCGGAAGCCTGTTCCGCCTTTAGAGAAACCCCAAACAGCGTCAGCCGCCGTCCGAGTCGCCGCCGACCACGTGAACCTGCCGCCGCGATCATGTGTTGTCGTACCCGTCGTGACCGATACAGCTGCCTGCGGCAAAGTGGTCCTGGAAGGCAATCTCCAATTGCTCCTGGGGAGAGGAATCGGCGTTGCAAGAGGAGTGGCTGAACTTCAAGATGGGCGCACCGTGGTACTCGTGACGAACTTCCGACAAGAAACGCAACACCTGACGAAAGGTGCCGCTGTGGGCCACGTTGAAGAACTTCGAAACTCCACCGCAATCGCCGTGATCGCTGACGAATCATCGCCACCTTAGCAAGACATTGCGCCGCCAGCGCAGCTTGACGTCGACCCGAAGCTTCCAGGCTCGAAACGACGACAGCTGATTGACCTCCTTGCCGAATGCAGCAACTGCTTCGCGAAGTCGTCGAAGGTGCGCCAAACCGCCGTTGCGGAGCACGCATCGTTACCGAGGACGACGCGCTCCCTGTGCACCGATTGCCGTACAGAGTCTCCGTAAAAGAAATGGTGGTCATTCAAGAGCAAGTGCAAGAAATGCTGAACGACGACATCATCCAGTCTTCAAGCAGTCCGCGGGCCTCTCCAGTCGTGCTTGTCAAGAAGAAGGACGGAACGCTTAGGTTCAGCGTGGACTACCGACGGCTGAACGTGGTACCAAGAAAGACGTCTATCCACACCCCCGCATCGATGACACACTAGACCGGCTGCGCCACTCCCGGTACTTTTCACCAATGGATCAGAAGAGCGGTTACTGGCAGATCGAAGTCGACGAACGGGACCGAAAGAAGACAGCTTTCGTCACGCCGAATGGACTGTATGAGTTCAAGGTGATGCCCTTCGGACTATGCACGGCGCCAGGAACTTTCCTGCGTGTCATGGACACCGTACTGGCAGGACTGACATGGCAGAGCTGTTTTGTCTACTTCGACGACGTCGTTGCGTTTTCAAGTGACTTTGACGAGCACTTGCGATGACTCCGAGCGGTACTCCGAGCCATACAGGCCGCACGAGTCATCCTTAAGCCGTCCAAGTGCCGGTTCGCCTATGACGAACTGAAGTTCCTAGGCCACGTGGTAAGTAATGACGGCGTCCGCCCAGACCCCGAGAAGACTCGCGCCGTTGCGGCATTTCCAGCGCCTTCAGACAAGAAGGCCGTGCGAAGATTCCTAGGACTTTGTGCCTACTACTGACGCTTCGTTCGGGATTTCGCAATAATTTCCGCACCGCTCCCAAAACTTACGAAGGACGCCGAGAAGTCTGAATGGGCCTAGGAGCAACAGCACGCATTCGACGAGCTAAATCAACGACTCCCGACTCCTTCTCTTCTTGGACACTTCGATCAAGATGCAGAAACCGAGATTCATACGGACGCAAGTAACGAAGGCCTTGGCGCGGTACTGGTTCAAGTGCAAGAAGGCACTGAGCGAGTCATCGCCTACGCCAGTCGGACACTGTCCAGAGCGGAGAGAAATTACTCCACGACTGAAAAAGAATGTCTGGCGGTCGTCTGGGCCATCACGAAGTTTCGCCCGTACTTATACGGGAGCCCTTTCCGCGTTGTCACGGACCACCACTCGCTCTGCTGGCTTGCGAACCTAAAGGACCCTTCAGGACGTCTCGCTCGATAGACCCTCCGACTGCAGGAGTTCAACATGACTGTGATCTACAAGTCAGGCCGCAAGCACAGCGACGCCGATTGCCTGTCCAGAGCCCCTGTCGAGACATCCTCAGGTAGCAGCGACGACGATGACGACGAGTGCTTCCTAGGCGCAGTGAGCACCAACTACATGACGCGACGTCAAAGAGACGATCCTGAGTTGAACGCCCTAATCGAGCACCTAGAAGGACGAGGGGGTACTATCCCCCGTGTCATCTTGAGAGCCCTGCCGACCTTCGTCCTCCGACAAGGTCTGCTTTACAAGGAGAACTCCGGAGACAACAGCTCGCCATGGCTGCTGGTAATCCCTGCCGACCTTAGAGAGGAGGTCTTCCAACCCTGTCACGACGACCCAACGGCTGGGCACCTTGGCTACAGCAGGACCCTCGGCAAAATTCGAGAAACATACTACTGGCCAAGGCTACTGAAGAACGTTCACCTATACACTCGATCATGCCACGAGTGTCAGCGACGCAAGAAACCACCGAGGAAGCCGTCAGGACATCTGCATCCGATTGCTCCCCCGTCTACGCCGTTCCAGCAGATCGGAATGAATTTACTTGGCCCTTTCCCGCCGTCAACGTCGGGAAACCGCTGGATAATCGTCGCCACAGATTATCTCTCACGGTACGCCGAGACGAAAACCCTTCCATCAGGTACGGCTGTGGAAGTCGCCAAGTTTTCGATCGAGTCCATTGTCCTCCAGCACGGCGCCCCCAAATCCTCATTTCCGACCGTGGATCATTGTTCATGGCCCAGCTAACGCAAGAAAGCCTTCGTCTCAGCTACACTAGCCATCGGCGTACCACGGCGTACCACCTGCAGACCAACGGGCTGACAGAGTGACTCAACAAAACCATCGCCGACATGATTTCCATGTACGTCGACGTGGAGCTCAAGACATGGGACGAGGTGTTGCCTTACGTTACATTTGCCTAACACACGGCAATGCAGGAGACCCCAGGAGTAACCCCGTTCCAGCTGGTGCATGGCAGGAAAGTAACGACCATGCTCGACGCGATGCTACCCCATGAACCAGCCGACGATGGGAGCCCCGACGCCCAGGTGGTTGCTCAGCGAGCCGAAGAAGTTCGCCAGCTTGCCCGACTCCGAATTCAAGATCAACAACGTGTCGACGCTACCCGGTACAACCTTCGTCGTTGGGACGTCCACTTCCAGCCCGGAGGCAGGGTATGGGTCTGGACACCGATTCGCCGCCGTGGTCTCAGCGAGAAACTCCTATAACGGTACTTCGGACCCTACAAGGTACTTCGTCGACTTGGAGATGTGAACTACGAGGTGATGCCCGACGGAACAAGAACGTCGTCACGCCGCCCACCACGGCCTGAAGTCGTTCACGTCGTGCGCCTGAAGCCGTACTACGCTCGATAGGACTGTGGACGTTATGTGCTCCAAATGACACTTTAGTTTACCGTCCTTTTTTGCTTTGTTTTGTGTTGTGTTGCATCGGGGCGATGGACTTTTTAAAGGGGGGAGTACTGCCGCGAGCGCAGCTGACCAAGCAGGCAGCGCGCTCGTGGCCTATCGGTTATCGTGCCCGCCTCCCACGCGAAATGCCAGGATTCGATTCCTGGGAGCGACGTCTATTTTGTTTATCCCTGCAATTTAGTGTTCTTGAAAATTCGAGAATCCTGGTGCTTGTTCGAGGTCTGAATGTTCTACGCGTCGAACCTTCTACGCCGATTATTCCAGAAGCCCACGCGTGTACATAACGAATTTCTTGTGGCGAGCCAAAGTCAGTTTCGCTTCAGCGTTCGATCTTGCTGCTTCGCCACCTTCGACGCCCGCGACGCTCTCTTGTTAACTTTCTTTTCCCTTTTATTTTTGGGCACAAGTTCGCCCCATTAAACGTTCAGTTTACTTAGTTATTATCGCCTCATCACTTGTCATTCGTGACAATTTTGCCACAATATTATAAATACGTCCTGAACACGTGGCACAATATTAAGTTCGAAACTTAACTATACAATGCGTCCAGAACGAGTTCAGCAGTAACGTAAGCACTTAAAAATGGCGCGAAATCAATCGGGCAGCTGTGGCCTGTTCTGTTAACGGGCTGTGTCGTAATTCGGATCCCAGTAAAATAACGTTTTTTTTTTTTTTTAAGGTTTTAAGGGTTTTCATTTTTTTTTATATATTTTGCATGTTTCTGCAGGAATTGCGCAGAAGGTGAAAATAAAAAGTGCGAGCCCAAGCTTGAATTAACGCAATGCATAAAGCGTGGTTCCTTGTTTCGCCGGGATAATTCGCTCCCTCAGTGCTAATATGTGGGTGAATGTAGAAGGCGAACAGCGCAAGTATTTTTAAGGAGGAAAGGAAGGTAATAAGAATGGACATAATGAGAACAAATTGGGAAAATCTGTAAGTGGTAAAACTGCCACAGTGGTGCAGGCGCAGTTTGTCTGAAGCGGTCATCTTCACCCACTATTGAAACAAAAATACCGCTATTTTAAGGCAGTTATTTACCCCACCTCATATCGCGCCAGGTGTTAAGCACATCTCTTCATTTTGTTACTTCCGGAAGGTAGTATTTAATTTTGTTCTGGTAGATCATTGCCATCTCCCGCGTGCCACCTGGATTTAGTTATCGAGGTTGCGCCTGCAGTTTCACTTTTTTTATTAGGTCTAAACATCTTTTTATTCCTGAGAATAAATTACAGTGCGGATAATTAAACTAGCTTTCAGAAACGGTATCGTTCAGGGTTGTAACATTTATTTTTCATAGCGTCAAGGAGACACATTCACAAACCAGGCAGTGTAAACATCCACAACTCGTTGGTGTTTCTCGCTTTTTTGCGTTAAAAAAAGTTTTTATATTCGCGTTCCTCTGCTGCGGTATGTCGTATAAGATAAGCTATCGGGGTACAGATATTGTCTGGCTATGTGAACATTTCAAATATTTCAGAAAACAGTCATTTCTTGCTTCAAATAGCATATTTTTATAGTCAAATAAAATCACAAGTAACATGATCTCAGGAGAGTTGTGTACCTCTCGTAGCGTCATAAGCAATAAACACATCTCTTACTTTCCTATTTTCTCGAAAGTAATGTTTCACGTGCTTTGAGTTTTTAAAAACTCAAAGCGCGTGCTCAATCATGCCACGTGTTTTTTTTTTTTTTTTTTTTTTGTCGTTCGGAGGATTTGCTATACTGTTTTTATTTTTTATCAGAGCCAAACACCACCAGACCTTAAAGGGAAACTCCGGCCAAAACTCAAAATTAAATAAATTACTGGTATCGCTGTAGTTACACAAAATACGGCCCCAGTCAAATTATTACGTCCGGGGGACGCCGCATTCTCGACTAATGCCGATAATAATAATGCGACCCGGCGCGAGCCGCTGCTCCTTAGCGGGCGGCCAGCGGGTTGCCGATTGAGAAAGCAACATTGGGCCGTGACGTCAGTATCGCTCTCTTTTTTGCCTCCGGTCCGGGCGTTGCACGGAGTGCGTTTCTTTGAGCCGCTACCACCGCTACTTCGGCTTGTGATTGGCGTGTTTAACCGTTACTTTTATCTATAGCCGGTGTAGCTTCGGTATAGCCTCTTGTTCATTTGCTTGTGAGGACTCCAAGACTCGTTTTAGCGAGCAACTCGGTGCGCCCAAGACTGCCCAGCTGTTCCTCGAAAGTTTCCGAGTACGACTTGTAGCGCTGTGGGCTGCTAAAACAACCCGCTGCGCAACCCAGAGGTGATTTTTCACAAGTTTTCAGCGGACCGGAAATTGGAGGTGTGCGTGAACGCTGTTCGACGAGTGGACTTTGGCATTTACGCGCCCAAGGAAAAAAGAACGAAAAAAACAGACGTGTACAGCCCAGCACACGTGAGTTCGGGCGCCGCGGCCCACGCCGGAGAACCTCAAAGCTTCGTGTCTGGGACTGACCCGCAGCGCGAAAGCGAGAGCGCCCCGAGCACTGTACGTCACAGGCAGCGCGGCGTAGAGCAACGACGCTCCATCCATGGAGCCCCGATGACAATTAAGGCCTAGCGACCAGTACGGAAGACCGCACGCACGGCGACAGCCACCGAGTATGGCACGAACGAGTTCACTGGTGTTCCAGTCACTAGCTTTTGCGTATACGCACTAACTCTTGCTACATATGCTGAATAACTACGACGTATACAGAATTAAAGGAAATCAACCTACCTCCTATCTTTAGACGGCTAGCGCAAAAGAGGTAGTTGCCGCTCGGCCTGCGTACTCGTTGAACGAGAACGATCCTGACGTCACGTCCACGATTTCCAGTGTTGGCGGGGCCTCGAGCGGCTAGTTCGGTTTTGTTGGCCGCGCCCCAAACAAAACTTTGAGGCGTCGATATCTTTAAAACTACGCACAATAACGAGAAAAATATTTCACCTTGCAAATGAGGGACGCTGACTGCGCTAAAAACAGTCAATCCCAAAATCGAAAATATGGACCGGAGTTGCGCTTTAAGTATCTAATTAAACTAACTTCCTGCAAAAGCATCGTTCGGTGTTGTACAATTTATTTTTCGTGGCGTAGGTGGTCAGATTCTCCAGTCCTGAACTGTAAATTTTCCTCACCGCATATTTTTTTCTCGCGTTTTCACGATAAAACACGTCAGCGTTGCAATGCTGAGATAAAATAAGCCAGCGTCGGCTGTCATTTACAAAGGATTGATCAACGTACACATTTAGAGTCGCTATTCATGAATTGCCTCAGTTCTTCAGAATCTCAATGACTTGACTGAATAGTGAAAATGACAAAAAAAAAATGTCGGTCAGTAACCGGAACTTCCATGGTGGGGCTCGCCAGTCTGAACAGCAAAGCGCCGATGCCGGGCAGTCACTGAACTTCCATGTAAATACTGGACATCAAAGACAGCGAAATACCGATGCCAGCCAGTACCTGGACCCTCCATGGAAAGACTGGCCAACAAAGACAGCCAAATCCTGATGCCGGCCAGTCACTGTAACTTCTACGGCTGAGGCTGCCAGTGAGCAAGACGAAACCCCGTCGCCGGCCGGGGACGGTAGCTCACCGGCGCTAATGGCCGGGCACCGCCATTCTGTTACCAGGACCGGCCGGCGTAGTCTCGATACCGGCCGACGCGGTGTGCTACCAGGGGAAACTTACATGTGGGAACTTGAAAGCGTGACTCACGCTCTAGTACAGCTTTAGTCAGCAGGCACCGTCTAATGCCCCTGAATAAGAAAGGTAGCGACATCTTCTCCCTCTTCCTCTGACGCGCACACCTTTTATCTTTATGTTTTGCATTTTACACGCGCGCGTCGACGGTAGCGCCGCCTGGATGGGCCCAAGATAGCAGGCGGCATTCTTCAAAGGATGTCGCTACTTTTACGTTTAAAGGGGCTTTAGTACCACGGAGCCGTCGTGGCGCCAGGAATCGTTCTTGTCTCGCATACCGGAGGCCCGGGTTCGATTTTCACCGAGACCGAAATGTACGCAATTTTATTTTCAAAGCCATTGATTTACTTCGTTTACAGGAACCCCCTGAGAATGTTTTCGCAGCCAATGTGAATTTAGGCGCCGTTTCGCTGCTACAGACAACGCCCATTCCAGGGAATTTAGTTGCCGTTTTTGCCGGCTTCACTCATTGAGACAGTTAATGATTTCGCATTAAAAGAGCGAGAGTTTGTCGCCGTTACATCATCTGGACAGATTCCCACCGCCTCCACCTCTCCGCTTCCTTCGGGGTATCCGATTTCCGTCGAGAGCTTACGAGTTGTAGTCTACATTTAGATTGCCGTGACCGGATCGCATTGAGTCGAGATTTGGTTATTTCGAAAGGTTAGAAGAGAAAGATGTTGGAAGACAGGATGCGTGTGATTGGTCCCTGCTCGATTCGATGCGCTACGATTGCAATATGTAAACCCAGCGGTTGTTGCGGTTCGCCCGTTCCGTTCGCTCTTGGTGTTGACTTCCTCTCAGTTTATATTTGCGTCTGCTGTGGCTCACCCTCGGGTGTGCAAAAGTTACATGTCCTTAGGCCGCTTTGATGGTGGTGGCTAGGCGATGGCCATGTTTTGCGTGGCCAGTGGCGTAGCCAGGGAAGAAGGTCATGTGGCTTCAGTCCCCCTTCCTGGCTACGCCAGTGTGCGCTGCAGTCGGCTGTTCGAACGCTGCTCGTCATGGCTGCCGATTTAATTTCTACGTGCTTCCATCCCACCTCGAAGTTTGGAAGGTGTGGGTCTCCAGAATGCGTAGAGACGAGTTTGTGCCTAAGAGCACAGCGTTCAGCAATGTTCAGTACATTTCTGAGACTATGCTTGTCAAGACAAGACGTGGATTCCGAAGAAGATGGGCAAATACATAAAGATACCGTTCCCGCCTTTTCCCCCTTTCCCGCCCTTTTAAAAGAGGTGAATTTTGCATGATACTTTTCTTTAAAAAGGTTCTCTAACCTTAACAATAATTCTGACTTGGCAAGCTGGTGATCGATTTCAGATTTGTTATTCCGGAAATCTGGATTTCAATGTTCCTAAAAAGGTAAAGTAATATGAGCAGTTGTAATTGTTTACAAATAACAACTAGCCATGCCCAAGTTTCATATCTAAACAATTCACGCAACACACTCTCTAGACCGTCCTTCGAATGCGGCGTTAACATATGAGACCTTTTTTTCTGGGTTGGCACTCTCCAAGGAATGCACTTCCAAAATAATTGTATACCGCAGGTTTTCTGACTTACTCTGATGCTCGGAGCAAATATTCATGCATCAGTGAACTCCATCCCTCAAAGATGCACGCGTTGATATCAAGTATAAACTGCCAACCTTGTTCAACTGCACCTTGAATAAGAACCAGTAAAGCCACCATAAAAGACATTCTTCAGCATTTTCTAAACGAAGACTCCTATTTACCTTCGATGTTCATAGAACCCAGAGCAGGAATCCATTTCGTTTTATTGCCTCCAGTATTGCAAAAAAAATATCAAAGTTCGTGTCCGCTTTCTCTCTCGACTAGACTGGACTCAGCCACCAACTTATGAAATAACCTGGCCGTAACGTAGCCCTATTAAAAATAACACTTCATTCCTGATGCGTTATGGGACCCTCTAAGTGATTCAAATCATTTTTTCCCACCAAACCCCTCAGCTGCTCAAACCCCTTCAGCCCTTCAAACCCCTTCAGCCCTGTAAACCACTTCGCCCCTCCAGCCTTTGGGAGCCCCTCAGCACTTCAACCCCTAGACGCAAAAATGTCTTTGAATCATAGAACAAAACTGCAGCTTAAAACTTTATTGGAAATTTATTTCACATATTTGGTTTTGCATGCATGCTAGAACTGAAAAAGGCAAATACGAATCAGCGTTTACTGAAACCTAGGCCCCAGCGGCTGCAGACAAAAGCCATCAGCCAGAATAGGAACAAGCGAGCTCAATGTCGCAAAATATTTTTCAATTGACTCACAATTGCATTGCGTAACTTGCTGAGATGTACAGTATTGTAACAAATGAAACTGAGCAAGTGCACCGGTAGCGCACATACACACTGTTAGTAGCACGTTTAGCGAAAACCACGAACGCGCAACCAATATCTGCCGCCGTTGAGAAATCCTGAGTACAGTCACGTTGTCGTCCTATTGTGGCGTCAGGGTGATGTCTCCGGCGTTTTTTCACTCGTTGGATGCTTCGAAAACCGGACGGACGTCGAGGCGCAAGAAGCAGGGCACTTAGAGACCTTCATCTGCACACCCAGTTGGTCTAGAAGATAGGTCGGACACAAGGGACGGGAAGCCGACATTGAGCGCCTGCTGGTTGTAGCCCACTAAGTTTCCACTCGTTGACGGCGATAAAACAATTTCACGAACTTCTGAAGAAGGCTGTATTTCGACTGTCTAAAACAGGTTATCAACAAGAAATAACAAAAAGCCCTCTCCTATTTTCCCCACGCACCCTCCCTCCCTTGTGAGCGGGGACTGGGTATATTTGGGCATTGGGAACACGCCATCCCTCTCTATCTTTCTCTTTCTCTAGTCCAGCCTGTGAAACACATACGCAGAACATACAGTCACAGGAATAAGGGACGGAGGAACGTCTTAATCTCCAACGCTCGTTCCTGCAGCCCGATACAGAATGACCACGCGACTTTTTCGACGCATAAATCCTGAAGGGTTACATGATCTCTCCCAAAGACGCGTTAAAACGACTTTGATGTGTGATATGGCTTCACAGAACAGACTGAGATAGACCCCACAAGCCTCTAAAAACCTATAACGGGTCTCTTGCATTTTTAGGAATTATTAAAGGCTACGTAGGGTCCATTAGAAAACTTTGATAGATATCTCAAACTCGCGAATATTTTTTGAAGTGTATGCCAAAACATTTCAAATATTCTTGTGGGCTCGATAGACGGAATTTGAATAGGGAATGTATGCAGGCCTTTTAACAAGAAACGTAAGTTCACACTTGCCGAGCTCGGGAGCCACGTCATTAAGCGTCAAGTTCTGTCAAAGCGACGTATTTGCGTCGACGTTTTGACGCGGGTGCGTCGGAACGATGTCACCTACTGAAGTTTCCATGAAGGCCGTTTGCTTCGTAGGACTCGTTGGTCCACGACTTTTGTGCGATCAATGCCAAGGCTATGGATACGTCGCAGCTGAGTGAGCTTATAAAGCTTCGGTACAGTGAAAGTTTGAGCCTTTTTCCGTACGCCGGGGCGTGTATTTGTAAACGGTAGGAGATGCGCGGTATGGCAACTTCTCTCCGACACTGCTGTCACACATGGCAACGGGCGGTTGCTTCTGTTGCCGGCAGTGCGTGCGTTGCGCGTGTGTCACTGGAGCGCGTTTTCACCTAATCCCCCCCGTTCAAGCCACCTCGCGGCGATAGTCTGTGGGGGATTATTCAGGCGCCCCTGAGTCACACCCGCAAAGAAGCGGTGCAGCCATAGAGTAATATACACAAGGTAAAGAGCGGACACTGCCATAGGCCCCAGTGGCCCAGATAGAGGAGGGACAGCTAGCCCTCCTAGCGGGTGGTATTAAGCATAATCTGAATCCGGTTCCGGTCAAGTTAGTTTCGGTTTCGGTTTGGGCGCTTCTGCTCCGGTTCTCCAGTACCATTCTCTTTCTCCTCAGTGTTCCTCCTTGCGTCGCTCCTCGCTAGGCTCTCGGGAGCCCTTCGGCTATCGGAGCCGCGGTTTCTTTTTTTTATTTTTCATGTTGACCAGTTTCATTTTAATTTTTACGATATAATCCGTGCGAAATGTGTAAAACAAAATTTCTCCTTCACAAAACAGGTGCGTATATCTTGTTCGTTTGTTTTTTCTACTGTAAAACATTGAAGTTACACAACCTCCACATTGACTCCTGATTGGTGGATCATTTTTGGGTCAACAACAGTAAGTGGTTCGAAAATATTTTATTGGACCCCATTCGTATATGCATGATTTACCTCAGACGTTCTGTATGTTTTATAAGAAACAGATACTAATACTCACAAAAATAAATGAATATGAAGGAGTTCGGCATATCGTACACTTCGTAATAGATTTTTAGCGGAACAAAGTTAACAAAACTTTTCCACAGGGAACATGCTGAAGGGTACATCAGCTTTCACGCCGACTCGGGCTCGGGAAGTAAGTCCAGAAATAAATGCGACATCACTATCATTACCAGTCATAAGAGTGTAATAAGAGTGCAAAGCACACACAGCGAAGAGTATGAATTCCAACTTTCCGGCTATTATAAAACATACGAATTGGCATAGCCTGAAGCACACTGCGGGCAAGCCAATACCAAACACTGAGAACTCTATTCGGAATCTAACAAGATTCAACGTTCCTAAACATTCCTCGAAATACATTTGATAAAAAAGTATGGCTTAAAAAAAGCGGCTAAGAAACTACAGACAGTGGATACATATGTGGATACATTTTCTTTCAAATACCTATAGCATCCATGTACTATTTTCCATAGAAATTCAGTAGAAAGTGGATAAATACTTTTGCAAAAGGGCCGTGATACACATTTGCTGGAAATAAGGGAAACAAATGTCTGGAGTGCAAGCTGCACCGCTCAATCAATACGCACTTTCTGTTTCTGATTTGGCAACCGCGTCTGTTAACACAATATTAACAGTTAAACTTGTCTAGTTGCTTTACAGCAACTGAACAGTGTAACCAAACTTTTTCCAAGTTCTGGTTAAGAAATCGAACATGCCAACACAAGCGTATTCTGCAAAACATAAAAAAAAAAAACATTTGAGGCACTCTGAGCAATGCTAAAACTACCCAGACCTTTAAGTGTGCGATACAAGACAGCACAAACTCCTCAAACATGCGCCACGCTCTCTATTACGCCAAGAAAGCGATTTTCTAGCTGCTGAATGAAATTAAAGGCAGCTTGCGATGATATATTATATTCTCGAAGAGTGTTCCAGGAACGTGATATGCTTTAAGCACAAGAAAGTACTGGTGAAGCCTGGCCAAGCTGTCAGACACGTCCCTCAGCGGCTGACAACAGCCCCAGCTGTGGGTTGTCAGTTCAAGGAAATGCTTGATCAAATAGCCGCTAGCGTAACAAGCGAGTGAGCCATCAATTATGTTAAACCTGATGATTGATGTCAACTCAGAAATATTCTTTAGTGGCGGGAAGTTATCAATTGGAAGACATTCCCAATTGTCTGCAATTGAACTTTCATGATGCAAAAATATTGGCAACTCCTTGAGGAGGTCAGCCTTGTCATCCTCTACGTTTCCATTGTTCAACAGTTTGAACAGGGCCCTATCTGCTTCAGTCCTGAGGTGAACTGATACACTTTTGGGTTTGTATTGCAGCCGTGCATTTGTCATATAGCTCCAAAAATGTTCTCAAGTGGGTCTTGCTGTAGGCGTCGTGTAAGTAAGAACTTAAAGTCATGGCTGTTTGTAAGCTCCTCCCAGAGCATGATGACACTCTTTATAGTAACTTGCCACCCTATGATGGTTTGTGACTGCATCCTACTTTGGAACTTCCCTGCTGAAATCCATCCGAGTTGCAGGTGAAGGAAATCAAATACCTCAGATTCTCCTTTCAGAATGGCATGACGCAACTTCTGCCCTATATTCTTGAATTGTGAACTATTTAGAAAGCTGTCCTTTCTATCGCTGAAATAGGCTGTAGCCACGGCTGCCTCAGGAAGCTCCTTGGCATAAACAAAGAATAGGATTGCAAGACAGACTGAGGCACTCATTACCTGTGCGGCACGTTTTACTTTCATGTTATTGAAAGGGTCTTGAAAAATATGTCTCTCAGTAAGTATTGGAGCCAATCGCAACCTCATCTCATCGGTAGAACGATAAAGTTTAGCAATATGGGAACACTCAATGACCTCATTTCCAATGCAAAATTTGTGTGCTTGGAGACTGTTCCTGTTTGTTTTGATAAGGTGCGGAACATCAAAGATAAAGTAAACATATTCGTTGTCAACTTAAAAAAAACACGGCTTACACTCAGATACAACAAGATGGTTGGCCAAGCTTACGTTTGAATCCCCCCGATCACAGATCGAAGCCTTTACTGTGAAGCCAGCCTTAAACTCTTGCAATGAGAAAAATGAGGAGACTGCGGATAACAGAAAACGGTGTTGAAGTGTGCACAACAGTGTATGCAAGTGGCTGAACCCCCCTCCTGGAAATTCCAGAGCGCAACAACCAAGGATCTATCTGAAACACCGTTCAACACCGTCATCTATAAATCCATGGAAAATGTCGTTCGCGGAGTCATAAGTCAAGTCCTTTTCAAAGAAATGTTATCGAAAATCAAGGTGCACACACAATTGCAGCCCGACAGCCCGATGGAAACGACAGCGCGCGAAGCTCAACCCGCCGAGGCTCGGCTCCACAAACTCACGTCGAGCATGCGAGCACGCGGGCAGTCATGCGTCACCTTGTTTGATGCAAAGCCGACCGATCACGCTGCAGCATAAAGCACAAACGGACGGCACGCACGGCATGGAAAGAACGACGCACGGACGAGCAGAGGCCATGCAGAATGATGCTGAGGCGACGGCGTGCAGGCAAGCAGGCACACGGCAGGCCGTGGCAGACGCCATTCCTCAAGTGACTTTGGTGACGTAATAAATTAAAACTATTTAGTCATTTTAAGTACTTTAAATAATTCTAAAGCATAACAATTTCAAAAATGAATACTTCTCACAGAAAGAGTTCTAACTAATTTTAACCAAATTACAGAAAAGCGCCACGTAGCGGAGGGTATTAAACGCACTATCTGGGCCGCGAATCGGCCTCTGTGTCCTCTCTTTACGTTTACTATATAACTCTATGGTGGAGCCGCGGAAAAAGGCGGGGGGGGGGGGGGGGGCTGAGCGCAGTCGCCGTCGGTGTCGGTGTTGCCCTTTTCGTAACTGCGCATTGCATTATGGGATATCTCCCATAATGTCAACACACGAGACGTCACGTGTGAATTCACGAGGATTACCCTCACGCGGGTCACGAGGGTTACACCCACAGGGGTTACCCTCACGAGGGTTATACGTCACGTATGACCTCAATACGGGAAGCATGTGACATATGACGTCCCTTGTGACGTCGCGTGACGTTATACGCACGCAGCGTTCCCAATATTCCTGCACAATTTAGCGGAAAAACGTTCCCGCTAAATTTAGCGAAACCTTTTCCCGCTCTATTTGGCGGGGAAGGAAGAGGGGAATACCTTCCCCTCCGTACTATCCCCCTCCTCCTCCTCAAGAGCTGCGCTCTAATTCGGCGTTACAGGAAATGGTAAACATCTAATTTTTTGGTAAATTTAAACGGTAACTCGATATATTTTTAAAGTAACTGTAACGATAACTTCATACTTGTTTGAAAAAGTAACTAAAAGTATTTGCAATTGCACAGATACATTTGGCGACGAAAGTCACCCCTTTTTATGGACACTACAGCGTGTTCGACCATGTGCTGAGATTGGGCGCACAATAATTGCGACAAAATAAAAAAAAAATAATAACTCGAAACGTTTTTCGTCGGAGCCAAGTTCCGGCGCAAAGGAGAGACAATTTTCTAGTTCTGTTTTTTTTTTTTCCTTCTTTTTTATGGCGCGGAAAAGCGCATTGAGAATTAGTTTTATTTTAACATGTTTGAGGGTGGCTCTCTCGCTCCTTCACCGTTTTCGGCCTCATCGAACGCACCCACCTCTTCAGCCAGCAACAGAGCCACCTCGCGGAAACAGGCGACGCGTAGACACCTGATGATGACCTGTTTAGTGCCGAACGACTGCCTTTATCATCCGTGACGCTGCAGTCGGGGCGAAATCTTTCTTTGCGAAAGCGAGTCGCCAATAGTAGACGCTGTCTGACCGTTGCCCCGGACACTTATTTCTACCGGTCGACTTGCCCTTTCCTGTGGGCCGCGAGCACTTAATCTATTGCCGTGTCTTTTGCTCTGCGTTGAGTGGAATAAATTTAAAATAAAAGCGCAACACATTCCTGTACAATTTTGAGTTGTCTTTGTTCCCTGCTTTCTTTACTTTGATCGATACTGTCGCGTTTTCTACCGGGATGAAGAGAAGGGTTCCAGCCGCAGGCCCGGACGGACAGGCCAAGAAGCCCCGAGTCCATTTCAACGAGACAATATCTACAGATGTCCGGTCACTTGATGATAGACGAGCACGGTACACTTTCCGCAAGTCGTATCGAGGTGTCACAGTACAGCGTGACACAGGTAGCTACGCGCGCATCGCGCTATACACAGACGACCGATAACAGTACATATTCTAACGATATTTTGCACTTTATTAGGTTCTAAAAGGTTTAGTCTTCTACTCCTTTCCCTAATACCGAAATGGACCCGTGTGTTCATCGGTATGTTCCTCTCCTGTCAGCTGAGAAAGGGGAAGGAGAAAGCTTTTAAGTAAAAGAAGAAGGTAGAAAGAACGTCAGAAGAAGACAGGAAAACATTTGGATGGTAATTAACCGTCATCACTCAAATGATAGGGTTTCGTTAGGGACGAACGGCAGGTGTTACCGTGACCGGGCAATGAACCGCGCTTTGATTTTGTCGAAAATAGTGTCGTTCACTTCACGGCTAGCTGCAAACACTGCAAAAAGTATACACAGCCTGGAGGTCTTCTTCCTTCAACCTTCAAAAGTACCTTGGGGTGAGTTAAGACTTTGATTTCTGGACACTACCGCTAGGCACGCAGACGGAACGATGGAAGGCTAAAACTTCGGGAGAGCTCTGCAGCCTCAAGGATATTCCCACCATTGGAAAACTTTTTTTTTTTGTTTTGTTTGACGCCTGAATATTCTGTTTAGCGCACCAGCGGAGAGCCTTTTTAGCGAGAGATCTGTTCAGCATCTAAAGTGAAAGGTTGAGTGATATTTGAAAAGCAGTTCCTGCTGGGATGCAATATCAACTAAATTTATTATTTATTCCATGTTGTCTAAAAGCAGCAAATGCTTTGATTCAATAAAGTCGTGTGACGGTTATAGTTTATATCTCAAAGAAGTAGCCTTAGAGTTTTCGGAAAGTTCCAAATAAATATAAATCGTAGAGAATGTTTGTTGTCAGCAATGTTTTCATTGTTCAATTCAAAAAACGAACAAGTATCTTGAAAGGAACTAGCTATAACTCGTTACTTTTATTTTTAAGTAGCTAACTGTAACGTAAATACGATTTCGACAAACTTTATGTAACTGTAACTGTAACTTATTACATTTTAAAAGTAATGTACCCAAGTCTGGCTAAAACGCGCCAGGGCGGTAGACACGCTAATGGGCCGCAAAGTTGCGCAAACCGGGGTTGGGATAGAGGGGGGTACGTTAAAACGAGTCCAGTGACACGCGCACAACGCGCCCACTGCCGGCCGACGCAGTAACCGCCCGTTGTTATGTGTGACACAAACAGCGTCCTCCTCGAGGTGCAACCAATCCGGCGCGAGTGGCGTTGCCATGCCGCGTGTCGCCTACCGTTGGCAAATAGGTAACCATTTCGACGTCCACGTTCAAAATAATTTTCAACATTAATTTGACGTCCGTGACGCCACTTCCTGGAGATGTGAAAATATTTTCAAATATAATTTTGACGTCCCCCATGAAAATATTTGTTTCTTCTTCTTTTCACATCTTGAACTTACAATTCGGGATGCTTGCGGAGTTTGAACTGGAAAGGGATCAAAACCGGCTGTCAAACAAATATCATCTTGCTTGCAGGCGGCATCGCGATTCAACGTTCATTTTCGAAAAAACGAATGTGGAGCCGACAGCATTTTCGGAAAGCCTTTAAAATCATGTAAAATATTAAAAACAATCTCAAAGTTTAACATTAGGTATCAGGCCGCAATCAACGTTGGCTTGGTTGTGCCCAACATTGCAAACTGCGGCACAGTTGGTTTTCATGATTTTTTTGACGTGTTTTATATAGACAAAGGCGCTAAATGACGTGTCATAAAATTTGCAGTTGATTGGAAAATACGTGTATTTCGTACAGCCGCGCCAGAGCCTTTGCGCGTTCGCATTTTTCAAGAAACACCAAGGAGGCAATGTCTACATTCACAACCTTTTATTTAAAGGGGCCTTGCAACGATATTCGTTTGGAATCTTTGTCACTTTACGCGAGTTTACTGGCACTAGTAAACCTCAAGTACACCCGCAAACAACCTAACTGAAAAAAAGTAACCCATTTGTTGCGGTGTCATTTCAAGAACAAAAGAGCGCTTTCTTTCAATTTCTCCTTCGCTATGCTTGATGACGTAGCTGGAGGGTCGCACTATCCCCCAGTGTCAATATTTAAAAGCGGTTCATAGTCTGGACCCAAGCATTGCGTTAGCACTCGATTTGGGCTCCTTATATTCAATAGCTCGACAAGTATACGGGTAGCGGTCCGTGTCATATCGCTGCAATGACGTCAATAGCCGAGGCTTAACAATGTCTGGAACTCAGTACGTGTCCTGTCCTTTGCCAACCTCAGCGCGTGTCTGTGATCAACATTGGTGGCATATATGGGCTCAGACCATGTCGCCGCTTCTTCTGCCTACGAGATGAGGGGGTGAACGCTTCTCGTTTTTTTTTTTTTTTTAATTTTCTCTGCAATGTTTATTGCGTGGGCAGACAAAGGGACGCGTATTTCATTGTTCATAAATATCACGGATTATTTTAAGCGGTATTCGCACAAAGTGCATAAATTGTTGCATCGGACCTTTAATATTAGAATCGTTTCGTAGTTAACCAGCTCTTTTTACCTAAACAAAAAAAAAAAAAGAATTCTAAACTAAACGACACACTCCCGAAATACTGTTAAAAACAGGGTGGGACCAGATCCAAAGCGAGACTGCAACCATGAAGCTTGCTTTGCTGATGTCCAACGTTAATGACGCTATTAATGTGATGTGTGACGCTTGTGGTTTTACTATTTCAGCTGACTGCCTGTGTATAATTTAATCTTCACTCTGCTTTGTTGCCGTGTTGCTTTGTTGTTATTGATGGTGCATTTTGCTTGGCATGTGCCATCCTGTGATTGCGGCTTCCAGAGTGCATATTTGTTCTGCTTTTTTGCTTTATTGTGTTATATTACACTCCTATCCTATCTGCCACGGCTGAACTGTTTAGGGGAGGGGGGGGGGGGTGCAGAGGCTCTGTCAGGCACTTGTGTCTTTATCTCTGCCCCCATGCGGAAAAGTATCCGAAAAAAAAATAAAGGAAACGAAAAAGAAGTGCGAACGTTTTCACTGCCAAGTAGCCTACGCACTTACATTTGTTACGTGCAGGCCAGGCAAGGTGATGTCCAGATCTCCTTTGTTGTACATTCAAAATATTAAGCGAGACGCGTGGCAAAACGACGTGAGAGCTTAGAACATCGCCGCCAGGCATATCAGCAGTGTTACGTCCGAAAGGATCAACTATCAAACCAGTCCAACAAACACAATGAATAAAACATTTCAACTGCCAACTACGACCGGAGCTTTTTAGGCACGCAACGCATGAATCCGTCAACACTTCAACATAACACCGACAACGGCATCGGAAACTAAACAAAACAAAACCCCGAAGTGGCGACAACTGCTACCACTGCGACGGCTGCATTGACGGCAGACGTCGAAATAATAAAGCCACTATTCTGACATTTCACGGAAGGAACGCAACAGGCGGCGAAATAAATTTGGAGATCTTTGACGGCGGACGTCGAAATAGTCACTGCCTTACAAATACGCCGTCGGGACGCTGCAAAATGGAAACTCGACCGACGAAGTCTGTAGCAGTTCTGCGCCGGCCGCGTAGGGCTCGCGTGGTCGGTTCACATTTCAACTGGGAACAAAAAGCGCTAGAAACGAAATAATATAAATTCCTAAAGGAACTCCTCATCGAGAAACCTCGCGTGCTCTCGTTGACGCTGCTGCTTATCCAACGGATATGGAATTCGATCATTTCCGTCGAGGGTATTTATCGACAATTTCATCGTTCGCAAGCACAGTCCGAGTGACACATTACTCGTATTCAATACGGAAACTAAATTCATCTGACGTGCTCGGAGGAAAAGGGGAAAAAAACTCATACACTGTGGATATTGCGGTTACTTTGCTAGGTGGCGCAAGCTAACGCCCTATTACAGAAAGGTTTAGCCACAACTGATTTGTTCTTGAACCAATTCATACACTCAGTTTCGTTGCAAGCGTTCGATGGAGAGTGTAAAGCATAGTCTCCTTTATTTGCCATAAGTCATGCCAAAAATGACCATTTAGCCTTCCTAATCTTGCTGGCTAGTTTTCTTTTGATCTCATGAACGATATTCAGTCACTAAAATTATGTCTGATATGTTTTCATTATCACCTTTAATTGAGTGATTTTCTTATTTCTGGATTGCATTTCGAGCATTTCGAGCTGACATTGATTTCACAAAAACATCTCAGTTTCAACAAAGCAAGCTAAACGCCAATTCGAATGCCGACAATGCTGGTACAGTACAGTTTCACTTGACTGTAATGAACATCGCTTAATTGGTACGATATTCTTAATTGAAAAAAAATAGTAGGCGAGGAAGTGAAAAAGCAGGTAAATCACGAACCCCATGTTGCGGAATTACTTCACAACGAATGAATGACACAGATATTGTGGCAGCGAGTTAACCAACTGCTATTTTGTGATAAACTCTGTATAAGTATCGTGGTCAAACTTAACTGTTCGTAGGTGAAAACAATGATCGAAAGAGCCTGGAAAGCTCATGGTTGAAACACTTTTACTCGGACTTAATATACCAAAGACGTACACAAAAAGACGACGTTTCGCCATCTTAGCAGGTGGTATCTCAGTAGGAACTGATGCACAACGTAGTCACATTTAACCCAACAATCCCAAACTCATTGGTACTTCCGGTTTACACATTTCAGAAGTCCGCTCAACCAGAAAAACTGGGTTCTACATGCTCTGCAGGCTTCCAAGGTTGCCTTGCTGCGTTTCCAACTTTAGGACGGCCTCGATGCGAAAGTGTTCGTTCAGCGGGAGCACACAGTGCGAATTATAGTTGGTGTGAGTTCTAGCCTCGAAGTCTAGGCAAGTGCAAGAAAGCGCAAATGCAAAAACAACCCAACAAACCAAGAGCGCGCCAGTTTGTTACCCGTACGAGCGGAGCACGCTACG
This sequence comes from Ixodes persulcatus, assembly GCA_013358835.2. Taxonomy (NCBI): domain Eukaryota; kingdom Metazoa; phylum Arthropoda; class Arachnida; order Ixodida; family Ixodidae; genus Ixodes; species Ixodes persulcatus. Next base: position 85,716 of record JABSTQ010011143.1, read on the forward strand.
CATGCCGCTGATCGGGAGACTGCGGAGCCACGCGGATTCTTTCGACTGCCAGCATCCCCGCCGAGATCATCAGGACGTTTCGCAAAGTGCTCGTACGTTTTCAGCTCTACTGCCAGGCGCCTCAGCTCTTTCAGCCAGCTTAACCATTTCGCTTCCGCGGCCCTTGACGCCCCTTTCCCGCGAGCTGTTACCGCGCAACTTTCCCCCCACGGACATGCCTGTGGGACGTCAGTAAAGAAAGATCTATATCTTCTGCTATTAATAACTTGCAGGTGAACACCTTTTACCTTATTTTGTTCGGGAATGTCTTCCGAAGCAATGCACTCAGAGTACCTTGGGGGTGTGGAAGGTCTTGAAACAGACGGGCATGTGAATACACCCTTTCCTAAATTCAGTCTGGCCACTTCGATAAATGTCATCATCGAAGTGTATATCGTCTGTACATGCTAATGGTGGCCTCTTGATGACTGGTGAAGGAAGAATTCGAAGACAGGCGCCGATGCGGAGGCTGAACGTTCGAAACTTTAGTTCGCCCTATTGTTGTTCGATGTCACCGGGCCGAGACATAAGCTTCTATTGCGCTATATATTTGAAAGTGTCACAAAAATAAAATCTGGTGAATTTCATATTGAGTTCTACTTAACTAAGCGACTCGTATAGTGTGATAGTTTCTTGACATCGCCGAAACTGCAACAAATAGAGAGCACACTGCACGGTGAAGAACACCGTAAATTCAGTGCGTCTGCCGTTGACGAATAGGTGCTAGATTTTAGCCGCCATTAGCACACAAAAATTTAGACTGATATTTGAGCCCCTAGATAGCACTGAATTTGTGAAAGGGTCTATTGCCACATAAATCACCTTCACAATCACTGCGGCTCTCACCGTCACTCTCTTCGTCGCTACTTTCCTGGCCCGATATGGCTTAGAAGCGCGAGCTCGTGGAATTGGCAGCTCCCCTTAATGTACGAAAGCTACCGCTGCCGAGGTCTGCCCCAGGCAAGGAGCTCGCGCGTGTCACACTTCCCGCGGTGCATCATACTGTGAAATAGAGTGTAGAAGCGGCGCGCGCCGGACTATACAGGCTGAACCATAGCCTGCCGGAACTATCCGAGCCGGAACACGATGCCTCCAAATCAGGTCAAGGCTAGATCACCGAATGACAAAGGGTAGCGGCACCAGGCGCCCGTTTTCGGCTTTTTTTTCGTCTTTATTAATAGACGCTGGTGGAATGGCTGTAATCTTAGGATTAACAAGAATAGGTTACGTAGGAATTTACCCCGAACCGATTTGTTTAAGAAGCTTTTCAGCTTCTCTTGAACGCAAATTCAAATTTAAAAAATAAAAATAAAAATTACTTTGTACTCTAGGTCTACAGAATTCGAGAAAGTATAAATGGACACTCTAGGATGATATATAGAGTTTTACTGACACGTCAAACTATGTTTAACTCTTGGAACTAATTGTCACAACAAATTGGGAAGCCCATAGGAACATCTTCAGCCATGTTTAACATATCTAAGCCTCGCATTGAAATCTTCAGTTATACTTTTACGAGAAAAACAGGTAAATCAGGTATGTGGAGATACGAAAAATAACCATCTTTGACAGACATATGGCTTCCATAGAGACACAAGGTACGTAAAACTTTTATAGTGAAATAACAAAATAACACATTTAGAGAGCCTTTTTACTTCACTTTATAACATTTTTGAAAATAAATAGTAATTATATCATGAAAATACTTGAGGATAACAGGAAAAATGCAAGCATATCTTCAAAGGCACGATCTTAGATATGTTCTCTTTTAGATTTTTTTGCTTTGAAAAGTGCGGCGTGCAGGTGGCGTGCAGGTTGGTCTGAAGGGGTGGCGGGAGGCACGTACGTACCTGACGAGTGGCATCATAAAAATTTAAAAAGAGAAAATCTCCATATAGTTAAAAAAAAAAAAAAATCTAGGACGTTGACAGACTGTCAGAAACTCGTTTAGGCTGACCACTGAATGTTCTGAGCGTGCTCGAACTTAAAGGGGCGATGCAACGAGTTTTGTATTTTACGCAAATACCGCTTAGAACGGATCCCTGACGTTAATGACCTATAAAATACCCGTTTGTTTTACACCACACCTAATCAAGGTCGCAGAAAAAAAAAAGAAAAACGAGCAGAGTTCACTCCCTCAACTTGCAGCCAGAACAAGCGGCCACGTCATCTGGAGCCGATTATATGCCGCCAATGTCGATCATAGCCATGCGCTGGGGTTGGCAAGGCACAGGACACGCGCTGAGTTCCAGACATTGTTATGGTTCGGCTCTTGTCGTCATTGCAGCGATTGGACAAAGGACACTACCCGAATGCTTCTCGAGCTATCGGTTATCACGAGCCCCAATCGAGTGTCCACGCCATGCTCGGGTCCAATCTATAAGCCGCATTGAAATATCATCAGTGGGCGGTTCTGCTACCGCCCAGCTACGTAATCAGTAAGCTCGTGTAAAGGAAAAACCATTCCAATTGAATATCGTTGCACCGCCCCTTTAAGAGCTTTGCTTCGAAATATGTCGTTCATTGTGAGGGGTTGACGAAGGTTGTACACCGATTCCGGCGGCCTGATTGACGATGAGCTCCAGAAGCGGCTACCACGTGTCTTCGGGATTGGTGGATTCGGGATCAATCCTCTCCTGGAAAGACCCTGGTCTGTGTTGTGCGGGGATATTTTGCATGCCCTCCGTGCGGTGAGCGGAGTGTAGTCTGCACCACAACAGCACATGCTCTTCGTTGGCCGGAGCTCCACACGTCTTTTATATCCCTTCGTCCGGGGAACCTCTGAAGATTTTCATCCGGAGGACCGGGGAGAGAAGTGTACCAACCTAAAGATTACGAGGGAGTACATGTCGTGCCGTGGGGTAATCTGGTGGAGGGTGTAGCACAACACCCTCCGTAACTTGACGTTCAGCCAAAAGGGCCTTCCGCGCCAATTTGGCTTTTTGGGCGATCTTATATGGATTGTACGGAGGGGACTCCACTAAAACCCTTTTATATGTTTGCGTTTGTCTTTCAAGTAGCGTCAAATGCGCCAGTCGACAAGGCCCGGGTCCTGAGCGGCCTTTCGAAGCAAATCGTGGTGGAGCACTGAAATGAGAGGCTATTCGAAGCGAATGGCGGTGGAGCAAGCGCTCCTGGCACGTGTCTTGCGCGTTTCCATAACAATGGATGGCGGTACTTGTAAAAAACGCCTTTATCAAGGCATTTTGGTTTCCACTTGTGATTCGGCGTATAGCCACGGAGGGTTCTGTATTGCTGCTCGTGCTGCCTGGCGGGTCCGGTAGTTGCCTGGTATACCGGCGTGTCCAGTGATGCAGTGGATACAACATTTTATGTTTTTTGTACGGAGGGGTCTGTCGAGTGTCTTGATGTGCCTCAAGGTGAGACTGTTTGTGAGATGACACTTGCAGGCATATTAAAAATATCTAGCAGCGACTTGCCGCAACCATGTTCAAAGAAATTAAATGGAGGCTGCAGGCCACACAAACTGACCAAATATAAATATTTTACGCGCAGTATTCACTTAGGGCTTGCTGGGAGACGGGTAAATCTCCCCCCCTCCCCCCAACATGGTGGAAACATTACGTACGCCAGGCGGCCCCTGCATCGTCCGACATAAAAGCTCCCCGGAGCGACTTTTTAAACGTCTACACACTATCTCACTCTACTTGTGTTCACCCAACGTTATTAGAACAACTCAATTGAGAAACTGCCGTAGAGCCTGCTTTGTAATAATGGCTCCAATCCGTACGTGATAACCAAACAAAAGCCGATCGCAACGCCGCCATTTCTTCCGCAGCGGCCTCCCCAGGAATTGCACGGCTGCATGTATTGGTTCAGGTCGAGTCGCCCAAAGGCCGGTGGCGCTTTCTGGTAGTGCCATTTTACCGTAGCTATATAAATCATCTTTCATGCTTCGACTCCTCACTAAAGGGGGGCGCTGTTTTTATATATAGCTTGGTGTCGGTGGACGCGAACGGTGTGGGTTTCAAGAGCGAGTTTCCCAAATGAGTGTTTTAGTCACTTTTTGTTTTTACCTCAAGAAAAAATGCTTTTGGCATTTTTCCGATACCGCGCGAAGTAGTTCTTACTTTATTTGGTGTCGTAGAAAGGAGCGATGTTTTTGGCGTGCGAAATGTGTACGTGTTAATAAAATAACGTAACTCATCCTAATTGCACTTACATATATCTTAATTCTCTACATGAAGAGGGACATAAGTAATGCCCCATGCACTGACTTTTTTTACTACGGTTCCTGAGGTGAAAATGTGTATAAAACAAACAAATTAGTCGTTAGTTGTTTATACAGCAGGAGTTTAGTCTGCCAGAACATGGCGACATTGTTACCCACTGTATATAAGCAATTTAGCCAGTGCAGTACGACTGCGAGCCTGGGGTTTTTAACGTGCACCACGCAGTAGTGATACACGACCGCACGCCGGTACGATGCTCATCCAGATCGAAACGGGCAGGGGTGGGGATTGAACCCAGGATCCCTGGGTTCTGCAGCGCGAGCTTTCGCTCCACGTGCTCAGAGCTGGTGTGCGCTAGACCACTCGGTCACCGATCCCCCAAAATGTGTATACATATGCGCATTACTACCAGGTGTTACGCTAGCACTTGTGGAAGAGGGCAAGGAGCAAAGCCCCCCCTTATTACACCCCACTATTTTATACCCCCTCCTTCCTGTCGCTTCTCTCCTCCGTAAAGATTAGTCTGTCACTCAAAACTCGTACGGAAAGGCTTTCCTTTCCTTCGCACCGGTGCCTTTCGCAGTAAGATATTAAATCCAATGCACGAAGGAACACACGATAAACGGACATACATATCGGGCCTTGCGCCTCTTGCATGAGTAGCAACATTAGCGCACGTTTTGCGCTTTATATATATATATATATATATATATATTTATATTTAAATATCTGATTTTGGTTTTTGATAAAGCTCAGCAAGTGTTTAATTAAAATCATGTTTTATTCACTAAATTAAAAGCTAATCAACAAGTTTGTTATGCTGTAAATGACTACGTATGTGAGCTCGTGTAAAGCGTGCACCTCTGTTTCCGGCAGTATCCTTGATGCTTGGGTTATTTGAGTAAAGTTTTATCGGGTCTTTGTAAACTTGCAGAGAAAGAGGAAGTTCCACTCATTGGATCGAAGAATGCAATGGCACTGCTAGGCTTTGTTTGGATGTATAGTCAGGGAGTGTTGGCGTGCGCTGTTACAGTAATGATGCTCTTGGTTTATTTCAGATTTGTTTGAGTACCAAGCGGTATCCCGACCTCCAGTTGGGCGTGGGATTGTTTTCTCTCGAACTCGAAGATGGAAACAACGCTTGCCTCAAGAGAGGACTCCTGAATGATGTCGCAGGATATTGGCGCACCAGCGGAGTGTCATCATACGTGAAGAATGTCACAAGAGATCCCAATTTTCTTGCCAAGGATCCACCATGTCCATAAAAAAGAAGAAAACAGAATATCAATTTGAGAAGCCGATTTAGACGGCTCGATCTTCTTTATTAAAGACAAAAATATCTCTGTCAGCCTCTGAAGAATGGGGTGCAGTACAAGGGGTCACAAATAACTTTTGCCTCCTAGGTGGTAACGTTTTGGTAAGTGATTGAATATAAAGTCGTTACATCCAAATTAAAGTTTGCACCTTCTCGATTTGAGGAGCACATAACTTATCAATGTAGCCCCCACCGGCGGTGATGCCCTTCTGCTATCGGTGCGCTACTCTTGGCATGTCGTCATAGATGACTGAGAGCGGCTCTTGCATCGCTAACCTGGAAGTCGGACGCAAACGCTGTACACTTTGGATGTTCTTTTGTCCGGTTAAACAGCCGAAAGATCGATGCCCGGAAGTCCGCGCTGTAAGGTGAATGAGGCAAGACATTTTGGAACTGCAGCTCCTCCAGCGCGGCGTTGGTCTCGTCACCAACCGCCTTCAGTCATCTACGACGAGATGCGGAGGGGAGTGCGAAGGTAGAGGAAGTGCATCGCCGCCGGTTGGGACTATATTGAAAAGTCACCTGCTCTTGGGAATTAGAAGGCATTCCGAATTTATTTTAACTGCAACTTTTTTAAATTCCATCACTGAATAAAGAAGTTACAGCAGAGGAGACAATACTTGTTGATTACCCCTTCCCTGCCCCGCTCTCTCTTATACCATTCTAAACGCTGATTTTTTTTTTTTTTGCCAACATATTTCTATTTTGAAAGAAAGTTAAAGGTGTGTCTAAATAAATTTCTGAGGTCATTGAGGATATTCGTCTAGAGAGAGAGAGAGGGTGTGTGTTTGTGTATTTGCGTTTCTGTGTGTATGTGTTTCTGTATGTTTCTTTGAATTTTTTTTTATTTTACCAAAACACCGGAACGACACTGCTTTGTGCTTTCATTTATTGCTGCTCTTGCTGTTTGGGAGGAGTGCAAAGTTTTCGACGTTTTTCTAGCATCGGGAAGAGGGGTGAATCCATTGCCCAAGAAATTAGCTGGGGGCTAAAAAAAGGTCCATAACTTTGCACTCCTCCCAAAGAGCGAGGAGTTCACATGTCCAACATTCTAAAAAACATTGCTGCTAAAACCCAAGAAGGTGATGGACATAGGGGCATCAATGAGAGTGTGTGAGAAGGGGAGGGAGAGAGAGAGAGAAACACTTTATTCATTCAACTCAACTCAGGACCGGGCCGTGCTTTTGTTTGTCATGGCATCAACGCATTTACGTCATGACATTTTGAATCAAAAATGAATCAATCATTTTTGAATTTTACGCACCGAATACCTAATGCGCTATATTAATAATAATAATAATAATAATAATAATAATAATAATAATAATAATAATAATAATTTTATTGACAGTCTTGAGATACAAATCAGTGGTAACGGGTCCGTCAGAGCGTGTCATGGCTTGTGGGACGTGACCCGGCAACGGCGTTAATGAAAAAGACTATAATAGAGAAAGGAGACACGTGCTTCAGCACACCATCAATTTCACTGTCCGAGAAAGTGATAGGATACCTCAACCTTTTTTCTTAATCTTGCTACTTTTCCTTCTTTTATTTTTCTATCCGTCTCTTTTTTCAATTTAATTTTGTTAATATTTACCAAATAATTTTTAAACATTTTACGTGCGAATAGAATTGGCATTTTAATTTAGTTAATCTCCTCTCATTTTCCTCTTTCTTTTATCATTCATTAAACAATCAGTTGTTACTAAGCGCTTGTCCTGTTCGTTCTGTGTTCTGTCCTTGCCCTTTGCGCTTTTGTATTTATGATGGGATTTCCATTAGAGATCACTATCAAACAGTATTCCCAAATACTTGGTTTTACTAACATGGTTTATGGGTATACATCTACAATCAACACAGCTCGATGAGTGTAGAAGAAAAGAAGTATCAAGAACCTTGCATTTAAGTGTACTACAGAAACACACAAGTTTTGTTTTATGTGTGTTTATTTTTATGAAGTTAGAATTGAACCTGTCCGTCAACCGTGTAGTGTTTGTTTGTAACGCAGTCATTGCACTGGTACAATTTATGTGACGCGATACCAACAAAGTATCATCGGCGTACTGATACAGTTCACATCCCGACACCGCCTTTGCTTGATCATTCACATACAGGTTAAAAAGTAACGGTGCTAAGACGGAGCCTTGTGGTACGCCCAATTTTAAAGTGAGATATGTGCTTCTAGTTTTACAAAGCAAAACCTGTTGCGTTCTGTTTGACAAAAAGCTGCTGAGTAACAAAAAAAAAAAAGGACCCACGAAAACCGTAGTCAAATAGTTTCTTCAATAAAATTTTGTGACCCTAACGAAAGCTAATACGTTTGAAATATATTACTTCTAACTTGAATGTATTTGAAGTACAGTTCATAATTGTAAGTACACAAAAAATCGACCGAAAATATACACTTCCTTTTTTTTTTACTTAGTACTAAAATATACATCTGAACACCTTTTAAAATACCTTTATTTAAACTACATTTGAAGTTTCCTTCATGCGTTCTGAAATACGTAAACAACAAATTAGTAGGCATAAAATACCTTTTCTCATATATTTCTACAAATATTGTTTTTTCATGCGAAATATACTCCAGCCCTAATAAAAATGCAGCGATTAAAAATAAGTGCAGAATACTCTTAAAATAGATTAAAAATAAGTGCAGAATACTCTTAAAATACCCGGAAATCGTAAATACTGTTGTGTTCTAGTCTAAGTATCTTTTGACTGCAATACTTTGGCAGTTTGACTTAAACTACCAAAGTATTGAAAAGCTCGAGCCTTTCAGAAGTTCACTTCAAGCGTGGAGTACACTGAAGCGCCTAAATGCAACATTTGATTAGTTTTTAATCGAGTTGTGCAGCACTGCACTGATAAATCAGCCCAGTTTCTGTTATTGTTTACTTTTCTCTATCAAGGATTCACCTGATGAGTTTATTGCACACCAGTCATAAACGGGGTTCGGGAACTACAACCCCAACCCTTGTTAACGCTGGAAAGCTTCAGCAAGTGCTGTGAGCAGATATGTTTGGCGTGGTTGTGTTAACACAATGTCAGTTCACTGAATATGTATACTCACCATTGTATGTGATGTGAGTAGTGACTTTAACATAGTGACGTTAACGACCATATTAAGGAGTCAACTAGTAAAGAAAAACAAAATAACTATTTTAAAATGAAGAAACTGCCTTGACTCGCTTTTTCCTGAGTGGTGCTATGCCGAGAAGCAATAACATTTCTTCTAGGAGCCGTATTTGTGGATATCGTTTTAGCGACTGCGCCGAATTACTTTTAGTTGTACCAGTGCTTTTTAGTAAGAGATATCGTCCACAAACTTCAAAACACTGTTTCCCCTTTGACAGACTCCTGAGGAGGAAATCGGATACTTGGAACCTTAATCAGTGCAGAGGGGGTCACCGGCCAAAGGATTACCTTCAATCTGAAGGCTATATAAGGCTCTAGAGCAGTCAGCGGGACTGTGATTCTGGTGTCCAGTGCGTCATTGTGTTTGTGTTCGTTTATAATTGGCAGTTGTGGGGTGCATTTAGTAGTGCCTTCAATAGCCACAGGGACACCATTTACTAACAAAGTCCAAAATGGGGAAAAAAATAAAAACAATTGTGAAGCCGCTTTTAATACACAAATGGGATCTTGAGGAGGAAGGAAGTGTATTTTTGGTGCATCTAAAATTTTTTTGATTAATATTTATGGTATATTTTTAATACCCTAAACGCGTATTTCGAATGCAGACAAAATAATACAGAATGAGTACAAAATGAATATTCATATTCAATATATTTCAACTTCGTTTCAAATACGGCCTCTTTTTGCTAAGGGGACAGATAGAGTCAAAAGCTTTTGAAACGTCTAAAAACAATGCGCAAGAAAATTCGTTGCTACCAAATGAGGCGTACAACGTATCAGCAAGATCCTCAAGTAAGGAATCGGTGCCACGCCCTGCAGTAAAACCGTATTGTCGCTTTGACAACAGATCAACTTTATCCAGAAATGAGGTCATTGTTTTCAGTAAATGCTTTTCGATTATCATGCTTAACACAGAAGGATAGATATTGGCCTATAGCTTGCAACGTCATTGCGCTTATCCCCCTTGTAAAGCGGCCTTACAATGGCGGCTTTAAGACGGCCTGAAATAACCCCAGAATTTATAATTCCATTAAATATATGCAGCAGTGCATTGCCCAGAGTATCGAAATTGCAAAGCAAATCACAGAAGCGAATATTATCAACCCCTGGTGCTTTATTAAGTTTAAAAGAAGATACCAGAATGCGTAGATCTTACATAGTCATTTCAGGCGAATGCGCAGAACATTTAAAAGAAGGGTCTAGGTTCGCGGTCACTGCATCGTCATTGCGCGAGCTACCAGACACCGAAGGAAAAAACAGTTAAAACTTTCGGGGATTGATTTTGAGTCTGATCCCAAATTTCGAATAATCCCGTCATCGAGAGATAACTTAGAAGAGCAATCCTTGACCTCATTCATCACAGCCCACGTCCTGGCCATAATAATAATATTTTTTTTTAACACACATTGGAATTTAAGTATAAGGTCTATTCATATGACGTCAGACTCTTTTTTAATGTCGAGTCACTACACACAAGCATGGCCGCCAAAAGCAAATGCGGTTATCTAATTGGCCAGTTTGTTCTGCCTTATCTTGTTTTCCGCAGAGCTCACGAATAAAAGTTTTGTTGGCGGCCATGTTTGTGGGCGATGACTCAGCATCTGAATAGACTATTAAATACGGGCATATCAAAGCCTGCAGAGGGCTTGTATGATGACGCCCATAAAAAAAATTCCAAAGACCGTTAGCGTGATCCCACAATGTAAGACAGAAAGTCAAGCTATAAAACAAAAAAAAACACAAAGAAAGCAGGAAACGCGTTAAAAAACACAAAAGAAGAAAAGAAAAGCACGAAAGAAAAAAAGCACGCAAAACATTAAGTGAAAACAAAGTAACAGGGAAAAGATTAAAAAAAAAGCCAAACTAAATTAAAATTGACTTAGCTAATTACAGTTCAAGCTCGACGCATGCAGACATGGCAAAGAGATTCTAGATAATCAAAGTTGGCGCACTTGAGTTTCGTCTTCAGTTCCTTCAGTGATGTATAATGTGAATGAAAGTGTCAGGAAGGGTGTCAAACAAACACGGAACGTAGTAATCCCGAGTGCATTTTCCGTATCTAGTCGAACAAATTGGCACTACAAAACGAGGAACGCGACGATGTATTCGGGGAGACTGAAATAGTGTTTTAATTTTTTTTTTCCAGAAGCTACGGAGAACTACCGTTTGCATAAAAAAGAACGCAGATTAGGCAATTGAAGACTTCGAAAAATATCACTGTTACTGGATAAATTAGAATTACCGTATATGCAACGCTTGTCAGGATTCCTTTCAATAAAGAGTTAACTTCGGACTGCCAACGACCCGAACAGTTGCCAAACAGCGCAACACCGTATCGAAGAATACTGTAGGCAAGCGCATGGACGATTATTATTCTGATACCGACTGGCATAAAAAATTTAGTATTATAAAGCATACAAGACACAATTCGTGATTTGCTACAAATATATGACATATGTGTGTTCCAAGACATATAAAAATCGAAATGTACACCTAGGTATTTCACGTGATCTACAGACTCGATTGATACACGGGTGCATTGAGCACAACTGGAAGGGTGAAGCAAAAACTTTACTTGAGCCTGGCGTCTTCTAAGAGGGTTTTGAAAACATACCAGCTTTGTTTTAGAGCGGTTTATGTCTAGGAGGTTATCGCCGAACAAATTTATTTATTTAATTATTTATTTATACATACTGCTGGCCCGTGGGCCGTGACAACACACAACAAAGCGATACAGTTCATATCTCCAATAAAAAGTTTGAAAAATACCGTATTTATGAAATTTGATACAAGAGGCGCCCATAGCACAATGAAAAAAAAGGAAAAAGAAAACTAAATGCACGTAAAAAAACAAAAAAAAAACGATAGTTATTGTAACAATAACAATATGCTGACCACAATAATCAACAATAATCGACAATAATCGAAGGCACGTATCGTGTACATTCAAACTGATAAAAAAAAAGAAAAGAGAAAACAATATAGAGACAACTTCAATACAGCATTCAAAGAATCACACGATATATACATATTTAAATTCAAAAACAGCGAAATAAGAAAAAAAATAACACCGAGGCGATATGCTTACGTTTTAAACACAGTAAAGAAGTCTAACAGCATCCTCAAACATTGAAATATCGCTGTGATTCACAATATGCTCGGGAAGCTTATTCCAATCGTTAATTGTATTTGCAAAAAATGAATACTTGAAAACATCAATTCTGGCCATATATGACTGCAATGCTTTAGAATGATTTAATCTAGCTGATCTGTTGGTAATGTTCCTAAAATAAATGTCGCGGTTGATTTTTACTTGGCCATGATAAATCAGAAACAAAAGCTTTAACCGTGATATTTTTCTCCTAACCGCTAAGGGTTCAAGTCCACAAGCATTCAACATTTCTGTTACAGAGGACGTCGATCTGTAATCTGAAGTTATAAAACGTACTGCCTTCTTCTGTATTCTCTCAAGCCTGTTTATGTCGGTTTTGGTTGCGGGGTCCCAAACGACCGAAGCATACTCTAGAGTAGGTCGTATTAGTGTTTTGTGCGCTGTAAGTCTTATTTACTTATTGCTATTTTTAAGTTTATGTCTAAGCATGCATAATTTCCTATACGCAGCTGCGCAGATATTTACAATATGGGGTTGCCATTTTAAGTTTTGACTTATTGTTACCCCTAGGTACTTCAACGTTTCTGTTCTTGACAGTTCTACATTCCCAAGGCGATACTGAAATAGAGATACATTCTTCTTATTAGTTATGTGGGTATATGACGACTTTTTAAAGTTAATTTCCATTTCCCATTGGAAGCACCATTGCTTAATAGAGTCCAAACTGCCATTCAATGCTGCCTGTTCTTCCGATGTCTTAATTGGCAAATAAACCAAACAATCATCCGCAAACAAATTTATTTGTACTGGCGGTTTAATTACCATTGAGATATCATTAATATATAAAAGAAACAACAATGGTCCCAATACTGATCCTTGTGGTACCCCTGAAGTTACCGATAATGAGTCTGAAAGGGCTCCTTGAACTTCAACCGTCTGCGATCTATTTCTGAAATAAGCCTCAATCCAACTTATAATATTTTCGTTTACTCCAAACATTTTAAGTTATGTTAATAATTTTTTATGCGGAACGCAATCAAATGCTTTCGAAAAATTTATGCTTACGACATCAATTTGTTGTCTCGAATTCATGGCAGACGCAAAATCGTGAAAAGTTTCTACAAGTTGGGTCGTTGTTGACAAACCTGCCCTGAAGCCATGTTGTTTTGAATAAAGCAAAGCGTTGCTGTCCAAAAATGTAATTATATGTTTTGCAACTATATGTTCCATCACTTTGCAGCAGGTGCTAGTGAAAGACACTGGTCGGTAATTATTTATTTGTAGACGATTGCCACTTTTAAATATCGGCACCACTTTAGCTTTTAACCAATCAGAAGGTAGATTAGTTTTTTCTAGAGACTTCTTAAAAATTGTTTCTAGGTAGAATGATAACCATTCAGCGTATCTTCTGAGAAATTCTCCGGGGATGTTATCTGGTCCCTGAGCCTTTTTCGGATCAAGATGCAATAATCTATCAAAAATTCCACCCTGCGTTATTATTAGCTCAGTCATCTGAGGTGGCATTGCGCTGGTAGAAATTGGGACCTTGCTTTGTTCGTCTTCCCTCGTAAAAACCGACAGAAAAAACACATTAAACCTGTTTGCAATATCTTTACATTCCGTGACTACCGTAGCATCTACAATGATCTGTTCAATTTGCTCCCTTTTATTGCTTACGTACCTCCAGAATTTCCCCGGTGAACTCCTCAGAAAGTCGTGTAGAGTGACCCCAAAGAACCTTTCTTTCGCTTCTTCCAGTAATCGCTTCATTGTCCTGGTAATATCTTGGATGAATCTATTATATGAAAGGCGTTTATTTAGAATGTGGATTGAGTCAGGAAAATTAATGTGACGTGACACAAGCAGAGTGTCATCGGCATATTGGTAAACTTTACACCCATGGATAACCTGGTTATTGTTAATATTTATTTTTTTTAATATTTATACATTTTATTATATAATTATTTAATAATAATAATAATAATCTTTATTGCCATCCCATAGTGCAATGGTTCTAACGGGTCCGTCAAAGCCTATAATGGCTTGTGTGACGGAGACCCGGCAAGTCACGAAGGTAAGGTATAAATATATGAACAATATCAAAGACAAAATACGCACGCAAAAAACAACGATTCGAGGGCTTTTACAAACCCAGAAAAGGAAAAAAAATTAGTGTTTAAGAAGAAACAGTTCGAAGCCATGTTTTTATGTCCTCCTTAGATTCTAGAGAAAATATACCTTGAGGAAGGTTATTGAAAATATCGGGAACATAATAACCATGAGTTCTCATCCCGTACCTCGTAAAACCTCTTGGGCGTTCAAAACGGGCAGCATCTCTAAGGTGGCGAGACGGCTCATGTGGAACATTGAAGGTATCCGTCCAAAAATATCTAAGTACCACTGTTTGTCGCAATAACGAATTAAAGTCCAGCATGCCCAGATTGTTAAGAATATTTGTGCTGTCTAAATAAAGAGATTTAAAGGCCACACTTCTCAAACTACATTCCAAAACACTGTTCACTTTTCTATGCCACAGCCCAGCACTGTGTGCGAGAACAGTCACACCGTACCTTAATACGCTGTAGGCTAATACTATATAACAAACAAGCTACCTTCTGCAAAACTCTACATGCATAAGCCAACTGCCTATTCCAGGACATATCCGATACAAAAATTATACCCATGTATTTTGTGTACTCCACCCACTCAAAAGGGACACAATTACAGCACTCACAGTCACTACCATGTAAGAAAAAAGGCATGTCTATGAACCCCCGTTTTAAAGGATTACGGAAACATATCAACTTAGTTTTCGCCGAATTACCTTTTAGTTGATTGGAGGTGTACCAGTCGATACCCTACTGAAAAAACCTGTATAAAAATTCATACTGGTTGACCCGTATAAATCATACGGTGTTATGGGATAAGGGTCTCCCGTATGCTAATGGGAACCCGTACCTGTACGGGTTGATCCATTCAGATAAAGGTACCCGTACCTCTATGGGTTGATCCATTCAGATACAGGTACCCGTAACTGTATGGGTTGACCCATTCAGATACAGGTACCCGTACCTGTACGGGTTGACCCGTTTAGATGTAGGAACCCGTACCCTACAGGTTTACCCATTTAGATATAGGAACTAATATTTATAGATATTCACCTGTTCAGATAGACACCTATCTGTTTACGGGTTTACCCGTTCCGACACTGTAATAAAAATCCTCATGGTGTTAAACGTTTGCATAAAGACGTATGGATCTTAGCAGGTTTAACAATTCACATGCATTTGTCATGCAAAGAATGAGTATGAGCCAGGTAATTTCAGGCTATATGTGTATTTAGTGAAGGCGAATTGGCATACTGCAGAACATCAACAAGAAGTTTCTCCTCTAAGCAAGCTTCTTGTTAATCTCCTGCATCAGCTTCCGCACGTAGTGGTTGACCCAAGCTGTCCTCTTCCCTGGAGAGGCCTCTCGAGGATGCCTCCGTATGTACTCGTTGAAGGCAACTCCAGGGAAAAAGGATACAACAATAAGTCATGTATATCTACAGTTTCTTGAAAAATTAAATATTTTACTTCCTGCAATTATAAGCAAGCAATTTCCACTACAATTTATGCTTTGTTAATATCTTGTGATACAATGTATTCTCCAAGAGCGACTTCTTACGATTACGAAGTCAGCTAAAAACAACAGGTATGCATGATTCGGCCAGAAAGTTTTGAACCAGTTCAGACCGAGTTCGAAGGAGTGCAGAAGCAGTGCGCAAGTCGGGCTGCGGCTGCGTGAAGTTAAGCTGCAGCGTTACGAACGACGCTGTAATTGGCTTCCCAAAGAACGAAGAGTTGCCATCTGTTGCTGCATGAACGCTGAACTGACTTCGGCCAGCGCAAGATTCTGCGGAACTGAGGCTGAGCTCATACAGCACAGGGATGAATTGATCAGGCCAGTTCAGCGTCCATGCTACTTCCGGTTGAATCTAATGTGTCAGTTCTTGCACTATGTGAATTAGATCGGACGGTACAGGCAAATCGAAAAGACCTAGTGTGACTTCCTACATCTATGCTCTTGAAGTTTGCTTGCAACAGTGTGTTCCTTGCATCTCAGTGTTTATAAAAATGATAGACCCTGGAGCGTGGGGACAAAAAGGAACGGAAAGACACGAAGCTCCGGAGGTTTGTGTCTGTCTGTCCCTTTTTGTCCTCACGCTTCCGGGTTAACATGTCTATCCTTAAACGGCTTACCTGCCTGTTAACTAAAATAAAAGTATATACTAAGAATCCAAATATGTGTTTTCAACTATGAACATGTGCGTCCGATTGCCTAGAACCTCGAACATTTCATGCCCAGCAATGTCACCATGGAAACGAGGGAAAGCAACACTAAACACTCGGTCGGCGGTTCTTGTGGGAAAGAAAGATTTTGAGCCACAATTGTTCCTTCTGGGCATGTATATGAATTGCCAACACAGATTTCATTTCACATCAAGAATCATCTAACTAATTTAATATCCGTGTCATGACCCTTCAATGGTCCATTTATAAGAAGTAGTTCCTGGTAAGAAAACTGAGCATGTCATAAACTACAAAGGAGGAACACACATGATGAGAAGGCGGTTCAGAAAATAGGGGCAGTACTCAAAGGACAGAGCCAAACATAGTTGGGTTGTAGCAGTTCTAGGGAACAAATAAACTCACTGTCACAATTTTGCTAGTCCCAGCTTTTCCCTATAAAAGGAAAAATAGGGCCAGCAGAAGGTCCTGTTAGCAGGCCACTGATATCATGAACCTCCCCCGAAACTTGCAGGAATTAGCACACATTTGCGACGCGGAACTTGTTACTGTAAAACCTCCAAAGTGCGAATACATCAGAAACCGCCAAGCGACCTAGATGACCATGACAAGATAAATCTATTTTTTCGTCATATATTAAAAACAAAGAGGGAAATAGGGCTTCTTCATTCCAGTTTTGCGCTCGGAGCTTCACGTTCCTAAAGCTCGAGCTAGTCGAACTATGATTCTTCAACAGCTTATAACACTGAAAGTTCTGAAAGCCTTGGAATATTTTATCCCATTAATTTTGTCGTAGCAGATTGCAACTTCGGAAGCCATCAAGCTCGAATGTCTCACCAAGTATGAGATATCTGTGAGAAGTGGGCACTTACTGCTGACTGCTGCCAACTTGACTAGAGTCAGTGCCCTCTTGGCCACAGCGCCCTTGAAGCGCCGGCATGGCACTCCAGTCACACTCCGCCCATGCAGGTTCTCCCTGCCGAAGACCAGCTTCCTGGCCTCTTTAACAAACATGGAGTCTCCCCGGGCTCCCATGACATAGGACAGTTTGTCCTTTTGCACCAAGACACCATGGCCAGGATGAACCTGAAAACAGATCCGTGAATAGGTTAATTACCATATACCACATAAATCTGATGATATGGTCGCCCTTTGGATGGAGGGACTGAATAAATCAGTTTCCTAACAGATTGATTGCAATAAATTTTAGTGCACCTTTCCCCCATAGTTTGGATGCAAACACCTTACGACATAGACCAGAGGCCTCCAAACCGATACGGTCCACGAAAGTCTCCCGACCGGCCCGCCGCTCACCACGATCTTTCAACTCAAGCCCGGCTTGCGCCCCACTTCCAGCATACCCGCTGCTAGCGGCACAGAAAGAAGTGCGCGTAAAGAAATTACGGCGCGACGCATTCTAAATGCACAAAAGATACCAGAAATAACGAAAGCAACTGCATTGCAGCAAGGGTCCTCTCACAATATGATAATTTAACATTGTCATCACTAGCATTACCGCTCTTAGCCCCCGTTTCATGTCTGTAACTATATTAAAATTCCATAGCATTCTCATAAGACATTGTGCATTGTGTCCTCTTCATAACCATTGCATATTCTCAGCATTAGTTTTATCATTCTCCTTAGTCTCATGCACTGCATGAATGTGCCGAAATTTCAATGCACTTTGATTTACGCCTGGTGAGTCTTTATAATCAACTGTTGTGTAATGTCAAATTAGGTAAATATTAAGCGGTAATTTGTTGTATACATACTCATCAACCGCAGGGTTTTTTAACATTTACTCTAACATTAAATTCTGTGTTTGAATATTTATCTACCGTTAAACCCCACTCGTGAAAGCTCCCCCTCCCGTTTTCTGAAAATTTTACATTTTTTCAAAAGACTTAACATTCTCCCGTCAACCTCCCGGTGGCGTTTTTTTTTTTCTTTTCAGTGGTAAGTTGATTTTTTTTTGTCCTGTTACATATTTGAGTGAAACGTTATTCCTTAAACTTGGATGTAAACGATAATTGGTGGTGGTATAATGAAGAATCCAATCCAAGCCGAGCTGGAAAATGCGCGTGATTTTGCGCGTCACATGCACGGGCCTGAGCGCACCAATCCGTCGCATTCGTTTGGACTGCTTCGTGTTCGGATCGTGCGGCCGTCACGTCTTTGTTTAGCCATGCATTCCTTCATGGTGCAAAAGATGATCAAGGTGGTGGAGTGGCATCGGAAAAAATGGTAAGAACGCCCACTTAGCCGCTCGGCAATAGGTGACCGGCGTTTGGCAGCAACCTGAAAGCACTCTGGGTATTATTCACTTCCGGTTCGTAGCTAGCAGCCGACGCAGCCCCATAACGGCTATAGAAGCGTGTGCGGGTGTTGAAACCCGATCAATCCGGGCCACCTTCCTCTGCTGCTGGGTGACTTACGCTCCTCTGAACGTCTCAAGTTACTTCCACGGATATGTTAAGTAGTAATCGGTACGCAGAAGTATCGAGAACGGCCATGAAAGCACAGAGCGAGTGCGGCCGGGGGCAAGCTGCACTCGCACCGCGTTTTCCGGATCTTCGCATGAAAACTCAGGTTAGATGTTTTCTTTTTCCTTTTGAGCCAGCGTTTTTCATTTGGGTTCTGTTTATTTTTGATGGTTACGTTAGATGACATCACCGACTGAAATAGGCGTGAATGTAAGCCGTGGTCAAACCATACAGATCACCAAAGCCTAATATGGCTCTCCCGACTTCGCGAACCCGCGGGTCGCTTGGCAAGATGGGCTTTGATGCTGCAAAAATACGACTACGTCGTGCGGTACAGGAAAGGCAGCACAAACGTGGTGGCGGACGCATTGTCACGAGCCCCCGTAGACTGCACACAGATTTCCACAAAGACCCAGGCCGAGCCAACGACACTCACAGTGCCAGGCGAAGCCGTGACTCAGACCCAAAGGGAGGCGGCAGAACCGACCACCCCGGACGAGACGGTCAACCACCTAGACGCAGTGAGCGAAGTGGGAATCGTGTTCAGCAAAGAAGAGCTTCTGAAAACGCAGCAAAATTGTCCGTTTTGTCGAAAGGTGATCGACGGACTCTCGAGTGAGTCGGACTCTGTGGAGTCGGGCGGTGCGACCGCGGGGCGCAACACTACTGGTATTGTAGTAGGCGCCGAGTGCGGGGACGTATCTGGTATTGATGCGGGCACGGAGGACTCATATCTGCTGAGCAATGACGGGCTTTTGCTGAGGTACATACCCACCGACAACGACTCCGACGAGGCGTTCAAGGTAGTGGTACCCCGCAGTCTGAGAAACGCAGTTTTGCGCTTTTATCACGACTCGCACTTGGCCGGACATGCGAGCGGCTCCAAGACTTACTCAAAGTTATGCCGCATCACCACCTGGCCAGGCATGAAACGGGACGTTTTCCGTTATGCCCGCACGTGCCACTCCTGCCAAAGCTTCAAACCGAGAGGCGGCAAACCACCGGGCTTAATGCAACCGACTCCGAGCCAGCAATCATGGTCTCTAGCAGCTTGCGACGTGGTCGGCCTCCTACCCAGAAGCCCGAAAGGTCACCAGTATCTGCTGGTTGTCACTGACCACTTCAGCAAATGGACGGAACTCTCTCCACTCCGTACGCTGACAGCCCGAGCGATCACGGAGAAGCTCATGAAGGTTTTCACCCGTTTCGGGTTCCCCGAAACTCTTTTGACAGATCGAGCGAGCTACTTCGTCGGGAAGGTATTCGTGGACGCGTGCAATGCCCTTGGCATAAAGCACAAAACAACCACGCCGTACCACCCGCAGTCTAACATCACGGAGCGATGTAACACAAACATCAAACCAATGCTTGCCGCCTTCGCGGAAAGGCACCGTGACTGGGACGCATATATCCCCGAGATCGGGTTCGCACTTCGGACCACTCTCAACCGTTCGACGGGCTTCACCCCCGCATTCCTCACATTCGGGAGAGAGCTTCCGAACCCCATGAACCGTGTCCTAGGGGCGAGCGCCAGGGTGGACGACGCGCAGCCGACACAAACGGACCACGCGCGATAGCTACAAACTCGGATGACGGAAGCCTTCTCAGAGGCGCGTCGCAATCTCGGGGCAGCGCGAGCTAAACAAAAAGCTTAGTACGACCGCTCGCATCGAGATCTCCGCTACAAAGTGGGCGATCTCGTCCTCAGGCGGAACCATGTTCTGAGTGATGCCAGCAAAGACTTCTTGGCCGCATTGGCTCCGAAGTGGTGTGGCCCGTACCGAGTGCAAGCGATTCTCTCCCCACTCGTGTACAAGCTGACAAACTTGCAATCAAGAAAAGTCGGTTGGTCGGTACGTGTGTGCGATCTGAAACCTTGCCATGATAGGGCCAACGGGGCCAACGATCAAACTCAGCCCCCGCAGAAACATGCACACGCAACGCGAGATAACGCCGACGATGAACAACAGGCGTCTCGCTACAATCTGCGTAGACGGAGGAACTATTATCCGAAGCTTTCGTACAGGCAGCCCCAGTAAGTGGCGAAATGTCACATTAAGGGAAGTGCAAAGCACAATGCACCTGCTGCCTTCGTGAACGCGCCAAATACCATTGTTTACTGGCAAGCAGTGACCTATGTCACCTCAGCGTTCGCTCCCCGATCAACATGTGGGGGAATCCCCCAAACAACGGCTTCCGAGGTAAAGGGTAGGCGTAACGGCCATTGGTCAGCTATTGCCACCTACGCTTACGCGTGCAACACGTCACTGCAAGAGCGCGGTGCGGGCGTCGTCACAAGCGGTCGGAGACCATGTGGTCATTCTACCGCAGTACGTTTCGCACCTACGAAGAGGAACTCCAGCCTTTGCTTCGCGCCGTTCTGGAGCTGCTGTCTCCTGGCTACGGCAGTTTAGCGGCGTTTATGGACCACGGCTGCGCGTGACTCGTCAGGCGGCCCCGCTACCCCCAGCCGGCCGCGGGCCAAACCAGCAACCCGTCGTGTTCGTGGGCCTTTGGGATCGACATCCAGCCAGGGACTGCCGCTCATCATCTTCGGGACCCCCGCCGCGGTCGGAAAGCTTGCCGACTAGGGACCAGCTGTTCCCGTTCGTCCCGTGAAAAAGTTTCTGTGGCTGTGGGACCCGCGCTCCCCCAAGTGCCAGGGGGTGATGCACCTGACGGGACGCCCCGTGGGTGACTTCGACCCGGAGGGCCTCATCTTCGCTCTGCGGCTCTACTCGGAGCCGGTCCAACTCTACGACCTGCGCGCCTTCGACAAGGGCCCCTTCAACACGTTCAAGCTGCCCCGGGACAAGGTGTGCGACTGAACCGGGCGGTCATCCACCTCATCCACGCCTTCCAGGCGGTGACCCTGGATGCCTCCTTCAGGCCTGACTCGCAGTTCGTCTTCAGCTGGTTGTTGGATGGCCGTGTGCATGTGTGGAGCACGGCGGAGGGTGGGGGGGGGGGGGGGGGGGGGGGGGTCTGCGGACGGCGGTGTTCAACTACGACCACACGGACCCCGTCACTGCGTCCAGTTCAACCCTAAGTACATGATGCTCGTGGCAGCCTGCTGGACAATCTGGGTGACAAAGTGGCCGTAAGAGACTGGGGGGGTTGTCCCGGGCATTGTGGCCACTGGCGGCCTTTTTCTTTTTTTCTTTATTTTAGTTAAATGTGTGTTGTGTGTTTGTGTTGGTCTACCCGTTTGCGGGTGACTATTGGCTAAGGAGGGGGGAGTGTGGGGATTGTGATCCCTCAACATTCTGGCGCGCCATGGCAGCCACGCTGACGTAGCGAGAGGTAGCGCTGCTTACCACTCTGAGTGGCTTCCTCCTCTCCCCCTTTCGGGCGATTTTAGTAACGAACCCCCGCACAAAAGAGATCGACGTGTCGCTCCTTGATTGGCCCCTTCGCCCCCACTGTTATCTTAAAGGGATACTGAACCAAGAAATTGAGTGTCCATAATAAGTGGCGCAGGCTCTTTCCGCGAGCCAGCAGCCGCCGGTGTGCGTGAGCACACGCAACAAAAATGACGTCAAAGGCCTCCATTCGTGGTTAAGATGACAGTGAAATGTATGAGCTTCGGGCCAAAGGAGATAAAAGACAAGTTTTTCATCTACACAGAGGTGTCTGGTGTAAAAGGTAAGCAATTAGTTGGTTTAACAAGCACGTAGCTTTCACTTGTAGAGATAAAAGCCTGTCTTTATTTTCCTTTGGCCCGAAGCCCACGCATTTCACTGTCCTCTTAAGCGCGAATGGAGGTTTCTGACGTAATTTTTGTTGCGTGTGCTCGTGCACACCGACGGCCGCTGGCTCGTGGAAAGAACGTGCGCCACTTATTAAGGGCACTAAATTCTTTGGTTCAGTATCCCTTTAAAACCAGCAGACAGCGGGATCTAGCGGCTCTTCTTCCTGGGATTTCGGCGGCGGCGACAACGGGGAACCGTCCGGCGCACCGGTGAGCGTTTACCCCGTCATTTGTATCTTTGTGAACGACCGTTCGGCCGTGGGCGATCTCCACACCGACAGCGTTAACCAGCTGATAGCCGCTGTCTTTTTGTTATTTGTTTTGCATTGTAAATAAACAGAGTTTATCACCGTTACCAACGTGACTGGTTTCTCATTGCGCTCAACGAGCAGCATGCCACGCGAGTACGAACCCGCTTCGCGGTAGAGCGTCTCGCCGCGAACGTGGTACTACCAAAGGCAGTGGCCCTAAGGAGAACCACAATGCATCGTCTGTGTTGTGACGGATGTCGTGTTGATTTGGTGAACCTTTCAAAAGTAGCCTTCATCTCTGGCGCGCCGCCAGGGCAGCAAAGCACTGACCTGTCCTCCGGTGTTCCGGTAGAACCAACTCGGCCGGACCCAAAGCCTGTGTCTCCTTCCCTTCAGAGCGCGGCTACGTCGCAAGATCAACGAGCAGGCTAGGATAATCACATTCACGCTGATCATCATGGACCCCTACCATGTAGACAGCGAGTGCGGTTTCGATGCTGATATATGCGAAAGATGAGAGCCGAAGCGGAAGTATCTAATGAAGAGCAGACAACGAAAGAGCGGAAAATCCGACAGGAGGCGCGCGCGCGATCGCGAGCGCAAGTGCTGTCACGTGACGCCCGCAAAACGGAGGACAATATGGACTCCTCGCGTTTGGACGCCTGCCGGCGGTGCCGCCCGGCGGCGCCGTTCACGCTACACAAAGGAAGATAGCTCTAGGAGTAATAATTCCAACCAGAGCTCGGCGTTCTAATGTTCCGGCGCTCTCTCATCTCTTCCTCTCCCTCAGTTTCTCGGCGCATAGCTTCCGGCCTAAAAACACGAGTTATGGAAATGAGATGTCCAAATATTTTGGTCCCAGGGTTCGTTTTTGTTACTTTAGAAAATAATGGTCCGAAAAATAGCACGAGCCTGCTATACACGCAGGTTGGGTTTCCGCCTACAGCTTGCTCAGTTCTAAGCACTCGTCCTAGAGACCAATCAAACGACTCCCTTTCCCCACCTGATTACGTTCTCTCTCTCTCTTTCTTTTCTGCTTGCGGGTGTGGGCGAAAGCGTAATTACGTCCCAAACATAGACGTATGATTGGTACAACCAGCACGTAGCTTCCGCCGTAAACTCTAAAAAAAAGGAGTAGTACTTACTTCCTTAAAGGAGGAACTCGTGTGTATCATATATTGCTCTACAAAGGGAGGAAATCTCTTCCAACAAGACGGGAGGAAGTTTTCTCCCCTAAGAAGGGAAAAAAGTTGCCACCTATTTTTGCTCGTGGTGAAAACATTCCTCCCCTAGAAGGGAGGAAACTCGCCACCTTTTTTCGCCCAATGGAGGAAACTTTCTCCCCTCGTGTAATTCATATAGGTTCCACCATATGGCGCTCACAACAGAAAAAAAGAAAACGTTGGTGAAGTCCCAATTTTATTTTCGAGTGTCCCCCCAACTCTTGAACGCCACATGATAAATACGCATACAACACTGAAAACACAGAGTACACACAGAATACACGAAACACAAGCAGAACACCCCACAGCAGCAACAGCGCAGCGATGCCGAACCCCCACCCCTCTCCATGTACGCTAAGTTCGCACTCTCTCTATATATGGCAGTCTTATTTTTGAATCCGACTTGGCCCGCGACTGCCGTCATTTGTCGCATAAACACGGAGAGACGGAATAAATATTACTCGTGCATAATACATTGTTTGAATTGTCTCTTGGATCAGCCCCCATCTCTTAATTCAACACACTGATCAAAGCAAATGTAGATCATTAGGCTAATTAACTAAAATTTAATAATTATTTTTAATAAGTTCGAAGAATCAAGTTGGCAATACAGTGTTGAAATGCAGTACACTGGTGCTGAAATTCGCTACCAAGCTATTGCTTGATTGGAGTGTTCAGTGCCAATGTAATTTAGTTTCAGTTTTGGTGGGCTAATAATTAATTTTAATTGCTGCACAAGTACTTCAATTAATTTTTTAAACAAAAATATTACTGGTCTTAACAAGACTCCTTGCAACAGCAGAGAACTTATCTTGGGTCATGCTTTGTCACCCGTATCAGAGAAATTTAATATTGTTTCAATTTTCTAACCTGGAGCGTTTTTCCTATAAAAAAGTAAGTCCCGGGAGTGATAAGGACACACGAACCATGACTTTGGTATCGCAGCAGACAACTAAAATGAAACTGTCTTTGGTGATATAATGCAACCACTTGAAAACATCACGTTGCCCAAGTCAGAAAGTTAAAAAGCCCGCGTTGAGAGTTTTAGTAGATCGTTCAGTCACTTCTGCAACTCAATAAGCAATCCGTTATGGGTATGGCCTCCGCTATAAATACCGTAGCGGAGCCGCGTTTTCATGTTTTAGAGAACGTTTGCAACCCGTTGCAGAATATAGCGTTACAAGAGCTAACGCAATGCAACTATTTCGGACACTAAAGCTAAAATTAAAGTTTGTACAGCAATTGTTAGTTATCTTCTATTCATGTCGCTAAGTAAATAGAACGTTAATTTATTACCGAGTAAGCTTATGTTCATCCTTGCTTCTTTTAAAAGTACGTCCAGTTCATTTGCGACGAGTAGACTTGAAATCCACGTTGTTGACGGCGGGTCGGCTTGGTCGTGTACTACAGCCGCGCTCATATCACCACACGAGAGGAAGCGCGCGATAATGAACTAAATCGGCCGCATAAATTAATACGAAAGTGCGTCGGGGTTTTTCTTTCACTTTATTTTTTTGTGTGTGTGTGACTGCGTTATTTGATATGTAGCACACAGTAGCAGGAGATGGCGCACAAACTAAAAAGCGGCGGTGAACAGTCCGCTGTGGTGAATCATCCGTTCCTTCAAGACCGCGGATCCGACCTCCCTCCCCCACTTCGCCCCGCAACCGGAATGGAATGCCTGTACTACCCTTTCTTCCAGGTGGACTCTTCCCGAATGAATAGTTGACCTTGTTTCCCGGATCCGTTGCTTCGTTCCTTCGCCGAATCGTCATTTCAGTGCCATTCCTTGTGCGGGGCAATGGTTTTTTGAAAAAAAAAAAAATAAAAAAAACGCGTGCTCCCGCAAGCCGGTCGTTGCCCCGATGTTGACGGACTACAGTGTGTGTCGGACGTAGTCGCTCGCCGCAACGCAGTGCTCTTTCCTACCGACTGGATATGCCGTTCTGTTTTACACAGAACTGAAATAAACGCCGCACCAATTACCTTTCGCTGTATGGTTCGTACGCTTTATTTCAAGAGTATATGTTTCTCGCGGAGGTGACGGGGCTTGGAGCGTAGAGACGTGACGACTCGAATTGAGCAGCCATCTTAGCAACTACGTAATCACGCAAAAAAATAAAAAAAAGTTCCATGATTATATTTCTTGTGCACCCTACTTGTTATTAAAGTTAAAGCAAATAGGCAGGCAAGCTTGGTAAGGATAGATGGACATAATTTCGTGTCTGTCTGTCTTATTTTTTTTCCCTCGCTCCAGAGTTACTATGTCTAATTGTCATGTAGCAAGTAACGCGACGAAAATGGTCGTACTTGCCATGCCAGTGATATGTCGCCCCCTGTACTTATCGCAGCTGCAAGGTTTCATCGGCCATGAACATGCGCGATATCGAAGCGGGTACATACGGCGTGATTCTCGCGAGACAGACGCCGCGCTACGCGCCTCGCTTCTTTTTTTTTTTTTTGTTAAACTAGTGTACCTCCGCTAGACCCCGCAGCTCCGCTTTTTCTCTCCTAGCACCGCGCATGGGCAGTAGTGGGATTGCTCTAGGTGACGGTAACCAAGCCTTCAAGTTGCCGTCACCGCCATTGAAAATGTTCGCAGCGGCAGCGGCGGTTCGACCGCCGCTGTACGCCGTGTCGCTCGTACTGGCGGCGACCGCCGCCAGTACGGCGATTGGCGGCCCAAAGATCCAACGTCACATTACCTCAAATGGGGAACTTCCGCGGAGGTTGAAATTCCACAACCCCACCTCACTCCCTTCTGTCCGCCTCCCGTGATTCGAAGCGCCATCTAGAGCTTCGTTAAGAAATCGTGTGTTCCCTGGAGAGTATACGGTGGAACGCCATCTAGACGGCTGCGCTTCGAAACGTACGTACGCCGTTGAATACACTGCAGTTACCACAGCAGCCGTGCGGCGCGTCGAACGACGGGAGGCGAGCCGTGGTGAGTGAAGGGGGGTACTGCTCGTACATGCCGCGTCTATGAGCAGTTCCGCAACTGAGCTAATCTAATAACGTTACGAAGATCCTAATATGGCGTCACGACTGGTCGGAGGTTTTTTGCGTTTTCTCGCGTTTAGTTACATCTTTGTGGAAAACGAACTGGATATTCAGATTGATGAAAATAATCCCTGGAGAAGGGGAACAAGGGGGAAAAAGGACAAACATAAATCTTCAAACACAGCTAGGTGACTGGTGAGCGACCGAAAAAATCCGCCTGGTCCGGGTATCGAACCCGGGACCTCTCCATTACAGGTGGAGCACTCTTCCAACTGAGCTAACCAGGGGTTAGACGTCGGTAGAGCAAACGGGTTTTATCAGCTGCCACGAGTATAACACCAACAAGGGTGAAGCTTGCAATTTGAGGTTATAATTATAATGCAATTAAATGCAAAGGTGCAAGCGAGCTGGACAAGAATGATGAAAATAATCCCTGGAGAAGGGGAACAAGGGGGACAAAGGACAAACATAAATCTCCAAACACAGCTAGGTGACTGGTGAGGCTTGCAATTAAATGCACCTTTGCATTTAATTGCATTATAACTATAACCTTACATTGCAAGCTTCACCCTTGTTGGTGTTAGACTGGTGGCAGCTGATAAAACCGGTTTGCTCTACCGACGTCTAACCCCTGGTTAGCTCAGTTGGTAGAGTGCTCCACCTGTAATGGAGAGGTCCCGGGTTCGATACCCGGACCAGGCGGATTTTTCGGTCGCTCACCAGTCACCTAGCTGTGTTTGGAGATTTATGTTTGTCCTTTGTCCCCCTTGTTCCCCTTCTCCAGGGATTATTTTCATCATTCTTGTCCAGCTCGCTTGCACCTTTGCATTTAATTGCATTATAACTATAACCTTAAATTGCAAGCTTCACCCTTGTTGGTGTTAGACTGGTGGCAGCTGATAAAACCCGTTTGCTCTACCGACGTCTAACCCCTGGTTAGCTCAGTTGGTAGAGCGCTCCACCTGTAATGGAGAGGTCCCGGGTTCGATACCCGGACCAGGCGGATTTTTTCGGTCGCTCACCAGTCACCTAGCTGTGTTTGGAGATTTATGTTTGTCCTTTGTCCCCCTTGTTCCCCTTCTCCAGGGATTATTTTCATCATTCTTGTCCAGCTCGCTTGCACCTTTGCATTTAATTGCATTATAACTATAACCTTAAATTGCAAGCTTCACCCTTGTTGGTGTTAGACTGGTGGCAGCTGATAAAACCCGTTTGCTCTACCGACGTCTAACCCCTGGTTAGCTCAGTTGGTAGAGCGCTCCACCTGTAATGGAGAGGTCCCGGGTTCGATACCCGGACCAGGCGGATTTTTTCGGTCGCTCACCAGTCACCTAGCTGCTTTTGGAGATTTATGTTTGTCCTTTGTCCCCCTTGTTCCCCTTCTCCAGGGATTATTTTCATCATTCTTGTCCAGCTCGCTTGCACCATTGCATTTAATTGCATTATAATTATAACCTCAAATTGCAAGCTTCACCCTTGTTGGTGTTATACTGGTGGCAGCTGATAAAACCCGTTTGCTCTACCGACGTTTAACCCCTGGTTAGCTCAATTGGTAGAGCGCTCCACCTGTAATGGAGAGGTCCCGGGTTCGATACCTGGACCAGGCGGATTTTTTCGGTCGCTCACCAGTCACCTAGCTGTGTTTGGAGATTTATGTTTGTCCTTTGTCCCCCTTGTTCCCCTTCTCCGGGGATTATTTTCATCATTCTTGTCCAGCTCGCTTGCACCATTGCATTTAATTGCATTATAATTATAACCTCAAATTGCAAGCTTCACCCTTGTTGGTGTTATACTGGTGGCAGCTGATAAAACCCGTTTGCTCTACCGACGTTTAACCCCTGGTTAGCTCAATTGGTAGAGCGCTCCACCTGTAATGGAGAGGTCCCGGGTTCGATACCTGGACCAGGCGGATTTTTTCGGTCGCTCACCAGTCACCTAGCTGTGTTTGGAGATTTATGTTTGTCCTTTGTCCCCCTTGTTCCCCTTCTCCAGGGATTATTTTCATCATTCTTGTCCAGCTCGCTTGCACCTTTGCATTTAATTGCATTATAACTATAACCTTAAATTGCAAGCTTCACCCTTGTTGGTGTTAGACTGGTGGCAGCTGATAAAACCCGTTTGCTCTACCGACGTCTAACCCCTGGTTACCTCAGTTGGTAGAGCGCTCCACCTGTAATGGAGAGGTCCCGGGTTCGATACCCGGACCAGGCGGATTTTTTCGGTCGCTCACCAGTCACCTAGCTGTGTTTGGAGATTTATGTTTGTCCTTTGTCCCCCTTGTTCCCCTTCTCCAGGGATTATTTTCATCATTCTTGTCCAGCTCGCTTGCACCTTTGCATTTAATTGCATTATAAATATTCAGATTCACGGGATAAAAATACGACAGAATAGACCGATCTCACCAAGCGTTCGGCGCATGCGTGACGCCGCCGTAACTTTAGTTCTCAGGAGGCAGGCAGCAATGCAAAAGACGGCTCGTGCCGCCTCATGCTCCAAACGCGCAGAGCTCCAGCGAGGTTATCGCACGTGCAGAAAGACTAAAGCTCCCTCAATGCATTGCGGCAGCGAGGGCGTAGTCAAACTGGCTGGTGAGATCGGTCTATTCACCTGACTTTTTTTTTCTTCGTTTTTTCTAAGATGTGTTTTTGCTTTTTTTAACCCCCCTTGTGCCACCCACAGGGAGTTCTACGGAAATTTATGCAGCGTAGTACACCTATGCACCGACCATTTTTTTTTTTTGACGCGGGAAAAAGACCTCAGTCGGAGAAGCGTTCCAGGCGCCATGAGGGTGAAGGATAAAAAATAAAGAGACACGGAAAATAATATTCTTGCTCGGCGAGAATCAACTTCCTGAGCTGTCTCGTGCTCTCGTGCACCCCCAAGGGATCGCGGGGAATGTTTCGTTACTCAAAGGTTGAAAGTTGCAAAGTTGAGCACGCTCAAGGAAAAGGAAAATTTGTGGTGTTCTTTCGGTCACTACCCCCGCTAAGTCAGAAAGCAAGACATAAATTGTTCCACTAGTTTAGCGACCCTGGGCACTGCTATACTTCATTTCACTTTATCTGCGAGCGAAGCCAAAGCTTGAAGCACGAGACCAGCGCTTTTTGCGTTTCTCCCCAGCTCGCGCGCTCGAGCAAAGCTTGAACGCACGGAGCTTTCGTGCTCGCGCTTCCAGCTTTGCCTTCGCTCGGACATAAGGTGAAACGAAGTATAGCCCCAGTGGCACGTTTGCTGGCATATTTGTCTGCAAGCGCACGCGCTGAGCGCTGAACGTGCACGGGCGAGCAGCACAAAGGAGGAAATTCAGAGCACAGCAGGAACATCTCCTGCCTCGAGACAGTTTTCTGGCCACACTAGAGTTCCTGTATAGGCCTCCTACGGGAGTTGCGCGTCTGTTTTCCACATGCCGCCGCGCCGCTATTCGCCATAATACGATCACGTGAGGAGCCGTATGAAGGGCTGTGCAGGAAAGTAGACATTGCACGCGCCCCGCCATACGTACCGCTGCTTTTGAACGCACCGCGCGCCTCGAACGCGCGGCGCCGCTATTCGCCAAATTCAGTCGCGTGAGTAGCAGGATCAACATGCCGTGCAGGAAGGACGGTGCTACGGGGATGAACGCGCAACTCTGGCTCCCGTAGGAGGGCTGTAGACCGACGCGCTGTTCACAAACAAGCCCGCGTTTGCCCACATCAGGTGTGGGCACTGCGCGTGCGCAGAAATTGAATTCGCGTGAAATGAAGCGTCTGCGCATGCGCAGTGCCGTTGACAGCGCCACCGCAGCTGCGTGACGTCAGGGCCACCGTTACTAGATCAACTCAGTTATGGAACTTCCCATAGACGCTGTACATTGGAGGGGGTCCGAAACCGTGTCCGATTTTTTTGCAGCTAGGTGGCGCTGCCGGCGCATTAATCCAAGCGTTTTCGCCTGCTACTGCTCCGCGGCTGCTTTTGAGTCCCGACTCCTCTCGAGGTTCAACATGGTTTTGGGTTAGTTTTGGCCCTTTCGCCAGTAAAAAGTAAAAATGTGACTACCAACAGCAGCAGAAACAATTTGAAAGTTGTCTGCTGCTGTTATCCGTAAGAAAAGCCAGAACCGCGCCGTCAATGATGATGATAGCGAGTATTAATGCGGAGCGCACGCCCTCTAACAGGCGCCACGCAAAGGGACCCCCCTCCGGAGCGGAGTTCCAGAACTGAGTTGTTCTAATAACGTTGGTCAGGGCCGCATGTTGGTCTATACAGGAACTCTAGGCCACACGGATGATTGCCGCCATCTGGTGGTTGAACTAATGGCTTGTTCAAGATGGCCGCCGTGGGACCGCTGCCTTCAGGTGCAACCCCACCCTTGGTTAGTTTGATTCTGAACCAACAGATGGCGGTGGGATCGCCTTCCAGGCCTGTACATCAATGCGAGAAATCGTGTGTGGCGGCACTTCGATACAGTGGGGTATTTTTGTATATCCTGAATTTGACATCCCTGGTTCCTTGTTTGTTTTTCTCTGCACGAGCTTTCTTTTCAACGCGCGCGGCTGCGCCAGTTCTCATGCAAGGGGGCCTGTGTCGTACGCTCCGAGCTTACGTCTCCAGCAAATGTGGGCAAAACAAAACACGAAAATCGTCCCATGCACAACAAAACCACCGACGGGTTGAAAAATATAAAATTGCCTGTGCGCCGTTATCAGAAATTTCAGGGGCCGTTTACACATATTTCAATGTGATCAGATTTATATTTTCACGAGTGAAGGTGACGAGAGGACGAACACTGAACTAATAATAAAGGTTTAATCGGCGAACTTTTGCCAAACAAAAAAGTAAAGAAACAGCGTAAGGGCAGCAGAAAAGCAGGCGGCGATTCGGCAGCGTAACAGAGAGCGAGAGCGAGACTGACTCACCAAGGTCGCGGGCAGCTGCTTATTTATAGTGCGTCATTTTCTCGAGAGTTTGGCAAAAAAGGTTCGAGCGTCGCCCGCTTAGGGCGAGGATGAACTGGCACTTTCGAGAAAAAGAAAGCAGGGCGAAAGTTACGTCTGGTGCAATAATGAACTCAAATCTTCTAGAAGTCCGTGACCGAGCGTTGGTTTCTCGCCTCTGCAAGCGCCAATATGACGAGCCGTCCCTTTTTTTCGAGCATGTGTTTGGCTCTCTGTGGATTTCCAGGAAAACGTGATTATGTGACCGACTTGGTTTCCAAAATTCCAGCTTGAAGAATTACCTACCTAAAAATCAAAACAAATGAACTATTTTTTGCGCAGTCAGGTGTCTCATTTAGGTAGCTGGGAGTTTATTTTGACCAAAACCAGGAGACTGGAAAACACAAAAAAAAAGACATTCAGGTTTAGATGTTTAGTTTGTTAAACCTCAATTAGGACTGACCCGCAAGTCATATTAAACAAATCACGAGGTTAAAAATTAACTCACAGCAATAAATGATACAAAATAAATTTAATTCTAATCCAGTGATAAATGCAATGACTGGTCAGGCAAAGATTTTGGGTCTATAGATAGCTTTTGAATTTAAGCAATGTGCAGGGTGTCACAAAAAAATTACATGTTTTTTTCTTTTGTTAGTGCAAGGAAAACTAGGCATCGCCGAACGCTCATTGTCCGCCCAAAGGTAGCGCTAGAGGTTACAACCAGATGTCAAACTTTCAGCCCGATCCGATACCTTATTCAAAAGTTCTAAGTGATTTTCTGAAAAGTTCGATGGGAAAATGGCGGCCGACGCAGTTTCCGAATACATCGGGCTCTATGGCACCAGAAACCGAAAACGGACAAAAATGGGCTAATTTTCCCATTGAAATTTTCAGAAAATCACATAACTTTTGAATAAGGTGTCCGTTCGGGATGAAAGTTTAGCAACTGGTTTTGACCTAGCGCTACCTTTGGGCAGAAAATGAGCGCTATTCAATGGAGTTTATTTTTGCGGTAAAACAAATTACAGTTATGACATCCTGTTCCAGTCTTAATTTGGTGATTTATGCGCGCAAGTAGGGGTGTGCATAAATGAAAAAAGATGCAAACGGGTTGAGTTTGACGTTGTATATAATAAAGTGTAAGCACGCACATGATACGTTGATTAAGAATGAAACAGCCGTACATTTTACACTAGCGTTGAGCCTATCGAAAGTTAAGGGTGCATCAAAAGCTAAAGCTTGTACACATATACTGCTCAGGCCTTTATGTTTGAATGTTCATAGTACTTGAATACCCTCAGATTTGGTGTAAATTTTCTCCTGATTGCTTACAACAGGAAGAAGGAAACATTCTAACTCTGGGTTGGTAGAGAAACTCCACCTGCTGACAGCTACCAATCATCTCGGTGCCGATCATGAGTATTCACTGCATGCCAATAGTCGCGTGCTTAGATCGAGTTTTTCCCACGTGATTTTATAGAATGGCAATTGTTCTTGACAAACAACAATGTTTACTCAGGCAAGCGGTCAAATGTGGAGCTTAGAAAAATTTGTATTGATTCTGGCAGACGTGGCAAGTTGCCTAGGTTTTTTCTTTTTTTACAATCCGCGAAATAGAAAGCTCCTGCGTTTCCTTGGTCTCTAATGCATGTAGCACACAAAAGAACATGAAATAAATGGCAGTGGAAAACGAAAACAGTAATGATAAACAAGCGTGTAATCACAGGAAAATCGGGTGCACTGCACATTAAAAGAAGGTAAGCTTTGTTTAACTAAGTACATTACCAGTGAAGTATTTGGTTTTATCGTGCGAGCGAAGCGGAGCATACAAGTGCGAGCATACTGCCCTGACCTACACTTCCAGTGAACAAGCGCACCATAAAACCTTTTAAAATATGCAGTGGCTCAAAGCCACACAGCTCGCCGCACTCGAGAACGACCATGTGCACTTCATTGGAGGTTATTGATTTTCACTCCCGCGAGGGGAGACAAAAATGAGATCGACGAGGAAGAAGAACTCGCTCGCCACCTCAACATTGGTAACCCGGAACTTGGCAGCAGCGTCATGACTTCGCCACAAGAGCACGATCCCCTGTCGGTTTCCACCGTCAAGATCCAGTTACCGCCCTTCTGGACCTCTAATCCAGAATTGTGGTTTATTCAAGTGGAATCACAATTCGCCGCACGACGCATCACGGCAGACCTCACAAAATACCACAACGTGGTGAGTAGTCTGCCGCCCGCTACAGCGTGTGAGATTCGGGATTTTCTGTTTGCTCCACCCGCGGAGAATGCGTACAAGACGCTCAAAGAGACCCTCATTCGAAGGGTTACCCCTTCAGAACCCCAAAGATTTCAGCAACTACTTCGTGAAACGGAGCTCGGAGACCGCACACCGAGTCAGCTACTCCGTCAAATGCAACAACTACTCGGCACCAGAACGACGAATCTCGACAGCATAATGCTCCGAGAACTCTTCCTCCAGCGGCATCCTACAAACGTGCAGATGGTACTCATTTCCGCCGGGGAAGCGAACCTCCCCAAGTTGGCTGAGCTTGCCGACAGACTAATGGCTGTGCCCTCTTCCTCTGTCTCAGCCGTGCAAGCAGAGCCGGCTACTTCTGACCAGTTGCAAGACATTCGAAACGAGATATCGCGCCTTGCCGTCACAGTCGCTGCAGTGCAGGAGTCTGTTTCCCACCCGTCTAACCAGAGCACCAAGCTGCGACCACAACAGCAGCAGAAGTATGCTGGTATCACCGCAAGTACGGTAACGCCGCACGCAACTGCTTACCACCCTGCGAACACTCGTCGGGAAACGGCCGGGACCAGCACAGAGGGCGACCAGTGCCTCCGCATTGCCAGAGAGTCGTCCCTCGGTTTTTTTCCTCACCGACCGCGACAAGGGCGTTCGTTTCCTTGTTGACACGGGCACAGAGGTGAGCGTGATCCCGGCGTCGTCTGCCGATCGGAAACACCCGAACTCGTCTTCTCTGCAAGCCGTGAACAACACGACAATCGCCACTTACGGGAATCGCTCTCTGTCCATCGACCTGGGCCTCAACAAGACGTTCCGTTGGGTATTTATAGTGGCCGAGTAAAGTTTGCGATCCTCGGAGCAGACTTGCTTCGGAACTTTGGCCTTTTAGTGTGTATCGTTCTTGTGTGGGCTGGTAAGAATAGACAACTCGGGTGTCAGGATAACACTGCCTTAGTTTATTCCGTGTTGTTAATTATATAGCCGAAGGTGGAAAGGTGTTAGTGCAGTAGAGGGCAAGGGAAAGGCACATGGCAATGGAGCATACAGATAGCTTGTCCGCCTTGATCTGATGCGATACATCCTCCTTCCCAACGGTCGTTCACCACTGAGCTCAACACCTCTGGCTCGTTTGCTGGAAGCGCTGATCATAACCTAATCGCTCCAGAGGCCGCTTCTGTCGTATTGTCCTTCGCGGTGGCTGAACCGTTGGCTGCTGATTTGCCGTTTGTAGAGCCGTCGTGGTGGTTGGCGCTGTGGATGTCATTTCGTGTGACGAGGCCCGGTCGTCGTACAAATCTTCGTCGTCTGACAAGTTGACCTCGCATTCTTCCTTCGTCGCTAAAAGGTGTCGACGATTGCGCCGAAGAACGGTATTATTCTCCGTACTTACGTAAAAGGACCGCGGCCCGGCTGATCCAACCACCTTGGTTTTCCGCGCCCATGACGCTCCATTCAGGCGTACCACGCCGTCGTTTTCAAGGCGGGCAGCCCCCACTCGTTGTGGCCTGTCTGTCGGTGTTTCTTGACCCGTATCGCAGGTAGGGGATCGAAGTCCGGCACGGGTGTGCGCAGCCACCTTCCTTGCAGCAGCTCGCCTGGAGACCGACCATCTTCGACAGGACATGCCCTGTAATTTAATATGCGAAGCCAAAAGCATTCGTTTGCAGCTTTCGTTTTCTTTAGGATGCGTTTGATTATTTGTACACCCTTTTCCGCGAGCCCGTTAGATTGGGGGTATTGCCGGCTGGATTTCACATGTTTGAAATCGTAATGCTTTGCAAACACCGAGAACTCATGGCTGCTAAACTGTGGGCCATTATCTGAGCATACCTCCGTGGAGATTGCGTATCTCGAAAATATAGCACTCAGTCTATCAATAACCGAGCTGGCTGTTGTGTTGGGTAGCAGCTCTATCTCTGGGAAATTGGACATCGAATCGTAAACACACAGATAGTGTCTTCCGGAGTATTGAAAAATATCGACACCGACACGGCACCATGGTTGAGTAGGCATTGGTTGTAGAATCAGAGGCTCTGATGGTTGCTTATAGGCATATGTTATGCAGGTCGGACAGCTTTGGATCAACGACTCGACGTCAGAGTTTATGTTCGGCCAGTAGACCAATGGCCTAGCCACAGCTTTGCGCTTTACCGTGCCAAGGTGGCCTGCGTGAATCCTTTTTAACATCGCTCTGCGCATGCTCGTGGGAATTACTACTTTCGTTCCTTTCAAAAGTATGCCGTCTACTACTGAAAGTTCGGCGGCAACTGATTTAAGCGCCCCTTCCACTTCGTCTCCTCTCCCGAGCTTTCGTACTACTACGCTAAGATAGGGATCAGTAGCGGTTTCGTGTGCAAGTTTCGCAGCCGTTTTTTCACTTACGAGAGCTGATACGACTGTGACGGCGTGGATTTCGACGTCACCCGTGTCTGCGGCCCCCTTGTTCCCAGGAGCAGGAGACCGAGAAAGGATATCAGCCAGGGCCATCTGCTTGCCAGGAAGAAATATCAACGTGTAATCATATTTGAGCAATCGTAGGAAAAAACGTTGCACTCTTGGCGGCCTATCTGTTATGCCTTTCCTTGATATGTTTATTAGCGGGCTGTGGTGGCTCTCGAGTATGCGGTGAACGACCATTGGGAAGGAGGATGTATCGTATCAGATCAAGGCGGACAAGCTATCTGTATGCTCCATTCAGTATTCATCGAATTTGGCAGTCACGGTGGCGTAGTCTTCTTTGTTTTCTTCCTCGGTGAACACAAAGTTGTTGAACACGTCCAAGGCTTCCTCTCCCGCCACGCTGAGCAGCAGGGCTGTCTTTGCCGCCTCCAATCTCGGCTTGTCGGTGCTTGCTGTGGCTTGAAGGAAAAGGTCGAACCTCTGACGAAACAGTTTCCAGTTTCTTCCTCCATCAGCTATCAGTTGTAATGGTTCAGGAAGCCTTAGGTGCTCCATGACGTCGACCTTCACGTTCGGTTCACCCAGAAGCTTTTCTTTCCCGCTGGTAGGCTAATCCCACTTCTGACACCATGTATCGTTCTTGTGCTGGCTGGTAAGAATAGACAACTCGGGTGTCAGGATAACACTGCCTTAGTTTATTCCGGGTTGTTACTTATATAGCCGAAGGTGCAAAGGGGTTAGTGTAGTAGGGGGCAAGGGAAAGGCACGTGGCAATGGAGCATGCAGATAGCTTGTCCGCCTTGATCTGATACGATACAGTGGACGTGCGCAACAGACGGCTCCGAGATCCCGTCTCGCAAACGGCAGTGCACGGCAAGCTTTCTAGAAAGCCCCTATTGAGCCCCACGCTACTAGGATCGTCGGGTCCTGCCCGCTTCACGGCAATCTTACAGGAATTCCCTGATTTGACGCGCCTTCTGCAAGCGGACTCGGCTGTGAAGCATGAAGTACGTCACCACATTAACACCACAGGCCCGCCCGTCCACGCACGGCCCCGTCGTCTATCGCCAGAGAAGCTACGGGTAGCTCGTCAGGAATTCGACCACATGCTCGAGCTCGGGATAATCCGCCCATCATCCAGTCTCTGGGCATCCCCACTGCACATGGTGCCAAAGTCCTCACCAGGGGACTGGCGCCCGCGCGGAGATTATCGAGCACTTGACAGAGCAAGAGTTCCTGACCGCTACCCGGTTCTATACATTCACGATATTACCACGAACTTACACGGCGCCACTATCATCTCTAAAGTGGATCTGGTTCGAGCCTACCGCCGAATACCCGTGGCAACAGAAGACATTCCGAAGACGGCCATAGCAACACCGTTTGGCCTGTTCGAGTTCCTCCGGATGCCGTTCGGCCTATGCAACGCAGCCCTGAGATTCCAGCGCTTCATCGACGGCGTCCTTCATGGCCTTGACTTCTGTCACGTCTA
This sequence comes from Ixodes persulcatus, assembly GCA_013358835.2. Lineage (NCBI taxonomy): Eukaryota > Metazoa > Arthropoda > Arachnida > Ixodida > Ixodidae > Ixodes > Ixodes persulcatus. The sequence goes on from JABSTQ010011143.1 coordinate 123,581, forward strand.
CCTTGACGATGTACTGGTTGCAAGTAGCTCGCCGGAAGAACACGAGGAACAACTGCGCACCCAGGTAGCACGCCAGAGGAATGCCCAACTTGGGCAAAGGTCTGGCAAACATAAGGGCCCAACTTTGGCGCTGTTAGGTTTTTGCACCGTGGCAATCATCAGTGCCAAAGTACGGTGCCTGACTATAGCCTTAGTTGGGCGATCCTAGGGCATGCCAAAGTTTGGCTCTTCTCTGGTGCGCCAGAGGAGTGCCAAAGTTGGTACCATACTTGAGCCATAACTGCCAAGGCAACGCCGAATTTGGGTATTTCGAACATGCCAAGTTTGTCCTTTCTCTGATTCGCCAGAGTTCTGCCAAAGTAAGTGCCAGACTTGAACCATAAATGCCAGAGCAACGCCTAATTTGGGCATTTGGGCCACACCAAGTTTGGCTTTTCTCTGGTCCGCCACAGTTGTGCCAAAGTAAGTACCAGACTTGAGCCATAACTGCCAAAGCAACGCTTAATTTGGGTATTTCAGATATGCTAAGTTTGGCCTTTCTCTGGTCCGCCACAGTTCTGCCAAAGTAAGTGCCCTACTGAAAAAAATTATATGAATTTATTTCTGATATGTTTATTGGACACCTTTTTCATATCAGAACTTATTATTTCATATCAGTTTCATACGCTGCATATCACATAGCTGCATAACACTAGGCTAGGTGGCGCTAGGTACCGCCCAATTCATGTGCTACAAAAATATTTTTATTTACTCACGCCACCTTGTAGATACATTACGCATACCACTGACATCAGCTGAACATATACATTGAGCGCATACACATACACGGCACAGCAAACATGAATACAACAGCACACCCAATAACTACTATTGAGCTCTGCGTTTCCGCCTTTTATACAGGTCGTTTTGTAAGTACGGAGTTTTTCGGTGACCACCTAAGCAATGAATAATATTCTCAACATGTTGGATTTTTTTCAGTAATGTCATACCTCTGAGAGTATTTTGAACGGCTCAGGGGATGAATCTCTTAATAAAAAGTAAACGCTCATGCCGTAGGTATTTGAAAGCCAGTAAATCAAGCCGCTCCTCTGCGGTTCCAAGCCACGTGTTTGTTTTCCCACGCGGCACGTCTTATACGAAAAAAAAAAATTATATGAATTTATTTCTGATATGTTTATTGGATATATTCATATCAGTTGGCAAATGTTGCATATCAGTTTCATACATCGCATATCAGTTTTTGGATATTTCATATCAGTTTCATATGTCGCATATCAGGTTTTGGATATTTCATATCAGTTCTTATATAGGTTCATATAATTTTTTTCAGTAGGGTGCCAGACTTGAACCCTAACTGCCAAAGCAACGCCAAATTCGGGTATTTCGGCCACGCCGAGTTTGGCTTTTCTCTGCTCCGCCACAGTTGTGCCAAATTAATGGCCAGACTTCGGCCTTAACTGCCAAAGCAACGCCTAATTCGGGTATTTCGGCGACGCCGAGTTTGGCTTTTCTCTGGTCCGCCACAGTTCTGCCAAAGTAAGTGCCAGACTTGAGCCCTAACTGCCAAAGCAACGCCTAATTCGGGTATTTCAGCCACGTCGAGTTTGGCTTCTCTCGGGTCTGCCACAATTGTGCCAAAGTAAGTGCCAGACTTCAGCCAAAACTACCAAAGCAAGGCCTAATTTGGGTATTTCGGACATGCGAAGTTTGGCTTTTCTCTGGTGCGCCACGGTTCTGCCAAATGAAGTGCCAGACTTGAGCCGTAACTGCCGCAGTAAATCTTAATTTGGCGATTCGGGGCATGCCGAAGTTTGGCTCTTCTCTGGCTACCCACTGAAGTGCCAAATAAGTGCCAAAAGTGGCTAAGAAAGCCGAGAGGCCTGCCCGAGTTTGGAATATCTCTGGTGTGTCACAGAAGTGCTCTTTCACGCGCCCCAGAAGAGAATTAAATTAAATAGGCGTTGGGAACACGATGGTCAGATGTCATCACCTCCGTTCTCAAGCAACACGGCAATACTTTGCATTATCGTGCCAGTACCGGCCAAAAGTCGGTTCCAATATCGCTCAAATGTCCAGTTTTACACCACCGTTTGATATCAGGCAGGTATTGCCGAACAGCCGTTTTGCCCCGGCCTAGCGTTCGCGTAATATTGTGCGAATACTCTACGATGCGTCTGCTTCGTATTGGCCGAACGTCGTGCAAGTATGTGTACGTTGCATATCATTTGCTGCATATCCAATCACATATACGGAGAAGCAAACTTTTTTTCGATCACTCCCAGAAGTTTATTAAACCACTATCATTACACAAAGTCGACATATTTACAAAGGTCAAACTTCTCTGTAAAACGAAAAGCAAATTATAAAATAAAACTTAACACTGTCCTCATGCCAAACAAAACACATCACACAAAAAACCGCGGAGATTGAGAGGAAAGCAGGACTACTATCAGAAGCATGCTTGCAGTGTACTTAGTAAGAAAAGAGCGATATCATGTAATCCTTGATAGATGAATAATCCATCTCAGGCACCCCCCAAACACACTCGAGAAGGAAGGTTGCGCACATTCAACTTACGTCTCGTCGTCGGCGAAGAGCAGTTTTTTGTCGAAGCGTATCCAACAAACACAACACAAGAATTCCACGAACTCCGGTGAAAAAGATGGCTATTACCGAAAAATTGGCATGGACGTATTCCGGCCATTTACGACGAAAACACACGGCCGCGTCTGCAACGCACGAAAGCAACAGAACACTGAAGAGCGCATTTCAAAAACCGGACCTACGTGGCCCGCCTATTTATAACTAGGCAAACGGCGAAAACAACAGCCCCAGAGATCCCATCAGCGTGACAAAGAGTGTAACGCGAAAAAATGTTCGTCAAAGCGTTTTTGTCCCAAGCGTCCTACGCAGAGAGGTCACGCGTTTCGCTCCACCCCTTTAAGTTGCTTAAAGCGGGTGTCGCGCTCGCTGACAGCCACACAAAGACACAAAAGCACGTGGGGACGATTTGCAAAAGGCGACCTCGAAGGGGCATCAACAACGCAGCTAAGCACCCTCAACATTTTCAACGCTTTAAAGTAAAAAAAAAAAGACAACTTATAAAAAAAAGCTGCTGTATAGCCAAAGCTGCAGGGGAGAGAGTGTATCCCGACCTGTTTAACAGTAGGGAAATAAGGGATGGGGGAATCCCAGCCCTTCTCTGGAATGAAATTGAATGGAATGAAAGGAAAGGCCGCTTCTACCGGTGAACTTGTCGCCTTGCCTAGTCTGTCAGCGTTCGGCTTCCATTGTGGGCGTCGGAAAGATAATCTCCTTTCTTAAGAGCGAAATGGAAGGGGTGCTTATGTTTCGAGCGCTTGTCGCCACCCGATAGGCCTCAATTATTTCTCTCCCGACTCGCTCACAGTGGCCTCCCATGGCCGTCGTGCCGGCGAAATTAGGAGCACAGCCGGGACATTTTCTCCCGTGAATGACGATCGGGTGCTGAGAATCCGAAGTAGCTCTCGGCGTCCATTTGATGTTCTCGGAGTCGGTCATTTAAGCATTGCCCCGTTTGCCCGATGTACCTGGCTCCGCAGGACAGTGGGATCGCGTACACTTCCTCCGCTTCCTATCCTTCCCACAAGATTTCCCTTTCCTGTAGTCCCACGGAACGGGCGGGCTTTGAGCTTGAAGCCGAAAATAAATGTTGAAGTTGAAAGATTGTCCTGTATGCATCGTCCCTTATGTGTCTCCACTTTCTATATGATTAAAAAGTACCAACACGTCATCAGTCGAACACAAAGGCAGTACGCCTAGTTCTGGCACTTGTTTGGCAACTTTGGCCGGTAGCTGCCAGATGACAGCCGAACTATCGGGAAGTGAAGCCTAACTTCGGCTATTGTTTGGGGACTTGGGCCCAAAGATGCCAGATGTCAACCGAACTACAAGGTTGTAAGCATAACTCTGGCACATCTGTGGCGATTTTGGCCCGAAGATGCCAGATGGCAGCCGAACTATCAAAAAGTGAAGCCTAACTTTGGCATTAGTTTTGCGATTTCGGCCCAGAAATGCCAAATATCTGCCGAACTACCGGGCAGTAAGCCTAACTGTGGCATTTGTTAGGCGATTTAGGCCTAAATATGCCAGATGATAGCCGAACTACCAGGCAGTGAAGCCTAAGTTTGGCACTTGTTTCGCGAATTAGGGCCAAAATACCCAGACTGTTGCCAAGGGAGGTCAGGTTTGGCTCTACTGTGGCTTCTTCGGGCTTTTCAATGCCCTGAACTCCCAGACAAAAGCCAAGTTTCGGCCCAGAACTCGGCGCTACCTGGGAACCGTTTTCCGGCGGCTGACTGAACACGGAATCGTGGTGAACACCGCGAAATGCGAACTCGGTGTACAGGAGTTAGCTTTCCTCGGCCACCTCATCTCAAGCTCGGGAATCCTACCAACTCCAGAGAAGGTCGAAGCCATTAGACAGTTTCCCCCGCCAAACTCAAAACGTCAACTTCGCGAGTTTCTCCGACTGGTAAATTTCTATCGCCGCTTTGTTTCCCAGCGTGCGGCCATCCTGCACCCTCTTCACAGCCTCTTGGCGGCACCAGGGAGCCCAATCACTGCACTTGACTGGACCGATGAGGCGACAGAGGCTTTTCGACGAATCAAGAACTGTCTCGCAGATGCTGCACTCCTCGCCTGCCCTCAGCCAGGGGGGCCAGAATGTGTCATGATCGACGCTTCAGATACAGCTGTCGGAGCCGTTCTGCAACAGCTCAACAATGGAGTATGGCGACCAACCTCATTCTTCCCCAGGAAGTTGACATCTACTGAGCGACGCTACAGCACATTCGGGCGCGAACTACTCGCCATCTACGCGACAATCAGGCACTTTCGTCATTTCCTGGAAGGAGTAGACTTTTTCATAGTAACGGACCACAAACCCTTTACTTACGCCCTCCGTTCTCTCACCTCAGATGGCAGCACCCACACAGCGCGTGAACTGCGTCAGATGGCTTACATCTCGGAATTTACAACGGACATTCGCCACGTCAGAGGGGCAGACAACGCCGTTGCGGATGCGCTATCGCGTAACCCAATCAACGCTCTCAACTTGTCCCCGGGATTCGACTTAAGAAAACTGTCGATAGCTCAACGTGGCGATCCAGAGTTGAGCCGACTGCAATCTACAAAAAACGCACTCAATCTACAGTGGTTGCCTCTTACCGGAGCGCAAGACAAACTTTTTTGTGATTTGCCCACACGTAACCCCCGCCCTTCTGTGCCCTCCAGTCTTCGTCGGGATGTCTTCACATCACTGCACATCCTGTCGCACCCAGGAATCCGTGCGACACAGAAGATGGTCACTTCCCGTTTCGTCTGGCCCGGGATGAACAGAGACGTCCGGCAATGAACTCGAGCGAGTGCCTGTCCTGTCAACGAGCGAAAGTGCAGCGTCACATAGTTACACCCTTGGCAAGTTTTCCAACACCGGACGCTCGATTCGACCATGTTAATATAGTCGGACCGCTGCCGCCCTTTCAAGGTCAGGCGTTCCTGTTGACGTGTGTAGACCATTTCACGCGTTGGGCGGAAGCAATTCCGATTCCCGATATCACTGCCGAAACAGTCGCTCGTGCCTTCCTTCATGACTGGCTCTCTCGTTTCAGCTTGCCTTCTATCATCACAACGGACCGAGGCAGCCAATTTGAATCCACCCTCTTCATGCCTTTACTCAGGTCATTGGCACCACCCGTGTAAGAACCACGGCCTACCATCCAATGATCAATGGCATGGTGTAGAGATTTCATCGCCAACTCAAGGCAGCCTTGATGGTGAACGAGGAGCACTCCTGGATGGAAGCGCTTCCTCTCGCCCTCCTGGGCATCAGGACTACCTTGAAAGCAGACATCGGCTGCATCGCAGCTGAGCTTGTCTACGGAACGACGCTGCGTCTCCCAGGCGAGTTCTTTTTGTCCAGCCAAAGGCAGGCCCAGATCAACCCCGGCGACTACGCGTCTCGTCTCCGCAGCATTATTGGTAAGCTTCGTGCTACATCCCCGCGTCAGCCAATGGCACGAGCCATTCATCTGAGCACAGACCTCGCATCCTGCACGCATGTGTTTGTGCGACACGACGCGGTGCGACGATCACTTCAGCCCCCGTACGATGGACCGTACAAGGTTCTGCGTGGGGGGGATAAGATGTTCACAATCGACAGGCGCGGTCGTCGGGAAGTCGTGTCAGTCGACCGTTTAAAACCGGCTCACCTGGGCCCCTCGGAACCACGGCAGCCGCCCCCGCCGCGAACACACTCCTCGCCAGACCGCCGCTCCATCTAGGGAGGTCCCGAACTGACCGCCGCTGCCCCCGTCAACTAGCATCGGGCAGCACACGCGCTGTGAACGGCGCACCAAAGCCCCCCTTCGTCTCAATTTGTGACCTATTATTTTTTTGTTCTTTTTCACAGTGAAATCGCTCGCGCACTTACTAGAGGAGGAGTGTTGTAGTGGCTCAAAGCCACACAGCTGGCCGCACGCGAGAACGACCATGTGCACTTCTTCATTGGAGGCGATTGATTTGCACTCCCGCGAGGGGAGACAAAAAGGAGATCGACGAGGAAGAAGAATAAAGGCAGTTGAGATCTGGTACGCAAGCTTTCAGGTCGTTCTTTCTCGGACCTCGTTCGCCGCCTCAACAAACACAATTATATTCAATTCTATTATTTCAATTATTTTTATTAGGTGCGCCTATGTGTGTGTGTGTGTATGTGTGTGTGTGTGTGTGTTTGTATTTTGCGTTCACGTGCCACTTTCTTAGTTATGTCATATATTTCTATAAGTCCGACAACCATAGTCTGTTTCATCATAACTAAGAGCCACATAATAAAAATGTAGAAAAACAAAACGCGAACACGCGAATGCACATTAAAAATGCAATGTAACAGCGCATTCTGAATTAGTCGTTAGGTTTTTAGAGAGCAGCAGTTTCGTAAGGCGACATTTTTACCCGTTGAAAATTATAAAAAGGGCAGTACAACTGTTAGCTCGGGGTCTTTAAAGTGCATTACGCAGTATATGTGGTACACGATCGCACGACGGTAAGATGCAGATGGGTGACTGAACCCAGGGTTCCTGCGAAAGCCCCTTGATAAAGGCGTTCTTTACAACTACCGCAAACCATTTTTGTGGAAACGCGCAAGACACGTGCCACGAGCGGGTGCTCTGCCGCCATTAGCTTTCAACGACCAGTCATTTTAGTGCTGCGCCGTCATTTGCCTCCAAGGGCCGCTCGAGAGACGGGCCTCGTGCTCTGGCACATTTGAGGTTTCTTGAAAGACCAACGCAAACACATCGAGGGGATTTAGTCCCTAGAGGTTCTGCAGAGTACTCTCCGTGGTTTGAACGGAGTTCGCATGGGCAAATTTCTCCACGTGCTCTGATCTGCGGTGCCACAACACACTCGGCCAACGATCCACCACCGCACTTGGTTTAGCCTGTGAGCTATACCAAATGAGCTACGCTTAGAGTATCGGCACTTTTTCCCCCGATATTGTTGCGGGCGCCGCCATCTTGGTGGTTAGTAATAAATAAAACGTAACTGCCGATCATCATGATTCAAAAGTACGACTTCCTCTGCATTACTTTTGGTGTCAGGAAGCTCAAGTAATATTGCTTTGCTTTGTCGCGAACTGTTTAAACACTTGTGGAGGACTGAAAAGCGTTTCCTGTGATTTGAGATAAAGTTTCAGATAACGGACAACCATAATTTTAAGCCCCAAGATGTGTATGAAGCGTAACCTATATAGTGGCTCTAGTTTAGCCCGACATTAAGTTTTTGGAAGTCGGGACAGACGCCGGGGCAGCAGGGCTTACTGCTTTATTGCAACATGGTCAAGCGACAAGAACGAACAAGATGAAAGTGATCCCCGAAGGAACGGCGTTCTGCTCTTCTAGCCAGGGCGCCAAGCGATAACGTATGGCGCGCAAGCGTGGGGCGGTAATCACAGAGATATGACAGTGCACGTCACCGACGCGACATATTGCAAGTCACCGATACAACATTGTGCATGTCACCGACGCAAGATTCCTTCCCCTTTTAGTTTACAGTCGCTATTACACAACGTACACTGTGTAAGGCACTAGTATAAGTAACATATGTACATAACACAGCTCATACAATCCAATTCAATGTTCACACTCAATTATACGCCAGCCTGTCTGGTGGTCTTCTGGCACGAGTGCTTCGCCTAGGAGAGACGTGTGGGTGAACGGGACCACCCAGACCAGTTTCTGTGCGGCCTGCGTCGTCAGCCGTTTCCACAAGGTATCCTCAGCACTGTCATGCAGAGCAGGCCAGTACGGTTGAGCGACCTGTTCTTGCAAAGGGATATGTACAGAGTTCGCGGGTCTCAAATGATCTGCATGCACAAACCTGATGCGCTGCTGTACCCGTACCAAAAATGTAACGTTAGACACAACCTTGATCACTTTTCCCCTAAACCATTTGACACTCTCACCCCTCACGGATTTCACCATTACTGCATGAACCACAGAAAAGGTGCGATCAGTACCACGTCGTTTATTCGAGCTCTTTTCGATGCTCTCCATTTTTGTTTGCATTGCTCGTGTCATGTTTGATTTCAAAATAGATAACCTCGTTCACAGTTTTCTTCCGAGGAAAAGTTCACTGGGAGTTTTGCCCGTAAAAGAATGCGGTGTCATCCTGCATGAAAAAAGAAAATTGTCAATCTTGTGCTGCATGCTTCTTGTGCAGTCATTCTTTTGGTCTGCCAACAATGATTTTAGCAGAGCCTTCTTTACAGTCTGAACTACCCGTTCAGCGGCCCCATTTGACTGCGGGTGGTATGGTGGCGTTAGCATGTGCTTGACTCCGTTCTTACGAAGGAATTCTTGAAACTCGGGACAAGCAAATTGTGGACGATTGTCCGTGACAACTTCGACCGGTAGTCCATAGGACGCAAGCAGCGACCGTACAACCTCTACCGTCTTTTGAGCAGTTGTGCGAGACATGAGTTTGACTTCAACCCACTTGGAATGCGAGTCAATCATAATTAGAAAAGTCTTGCCATCTTTTTCGGCGAAGTCCAGGTGGACACGCTCCCAATTATTGGAACACCACAACCATGGTTGTAACGGTGCTGCTGGTACCGAAGCGCGGACACTGTATCACACTCTCTGACAAACTCTTCAAGCTCTTTGTCAATGTTGGGCCACCACACGATTCCCCGAGCGAGCATTTTCATCTTGTTAATTCCTGGATGTTCTTCGTGCAGAAGATCCAGGACGCTTCTCCTCAAGGAACTTGGAATAACCACGCGGTTGTTCCATAGGAGGCAGTTCATGTCCAATAATAGTTCGTATCGTCAGATAAAGTACTGTTCCAGTTCTTTGTCAACAACTTTGGGCCAACCATGCCAAGTCATTTCGCGAACTTGCCTTAGCTGATCGTCTTTTTCAGTTTCTTTTGCGACATCTTCAGCTGTTAGCGGCATGTCAGGAACGGGTGAGAAATAATGAGCCGCTTCCTGCGTCCGCGGACAAGGTAACGGTAACCTGGACAGCCCGTCTGCATTTCCAATGCAACCACCCTTCCGATACTGGATGGTTCACTGGTAACTGGCAAGTAAGTTGGACCAGCGGTGTATTCTTGCTGCGGCTATGGAGCAAGAGTGCTTTTTCGGATCGAAAATGTGCGTGAGCGGCTGGTGGTCTGTTACGATGGTAAACAGACGGCCATACATATACTTGTGGAATTTCTGTATGCCATACACGATCGCCAGCGCCTCTCTTTCGATTAGAGCGTAGTTCCGCTCAGCGGCCCTTAACGTTCTGGATGCATAAGCCACTGGCCTTTCTTCTCCGTTGATCACATGAGAGATAACTGCACCTACACCGTAAGAAGACGCATCACACGTCAATTTGAGCGGTTTCGCTGCGTGATAGAGCTCAAGAACAGCGTTGCTGCACAGTAGCTGTTTTCAACACTCAAAACTTTCTTTGCACTCCTGCGTCCAGTTCCATGCGTTTCCCCTTCTGAGCAGTTTGTGCATCGGTTCTAGTGTTGAGGCAAGGCACGGCAAAAACTTTTCGTAAAAGTTCAGTAAGCCTAAGAAAGCCCTCAACTCTTTCTCGTTTTGTGGCTCTGGCGCTTTCAACACCGCTTCCACCTTTTCTTTTGTTGGCTGCAGTCCATTGCTGCTTATCTCGTGTCCAAGATAGCGGACACTTTTCTGGAAAAATGTACACTTCTTCGGGTTTACACGGATTCCGTTCTTGCGTAGCCGTTCCAAAACACGCTCGGTGTTTTCTGCGCATTCCTCGTGTGTTCTACCGGAAATTAGAACATCATCAAGGTAGCAAGCAGTGCTTGGCATTTCTTTAAGGATCTGATCCATCACTGACTGAAACAATGCAGGCGCACTTGCCACGCCGTAGGGAAGTCGTCGGAACCGGTATAACCCGAGGTGGGTATTCACCGCTAGAAGCTCTTGCGAGTGCTGCTCGAGCTCTAGTTGTAAGTAAGCTTTTGACAAGTCGAGGACAGTGAAGACTGCTCCTCCCGCTACTGCCGCAAAAATGTCTTCGGGCAATGGAAGCGGGTAGTGATCTACCTTCAAATGTGGATTTACTGTGACACGATAATTCCCACAGAGTCTCACTGTCTTGTCTTCCTTTGGAACAACGACTAAGGGTGTTGCCCAATCGCTGTGCGGGACTCTGTAGATTACCCCGTTTTCTTCCAAGGATTTTAGTTCTTTCTCTACGCTTTCACGGAGCGCATAGGGCACCGGCCTTGCTTTGCAAAAGATAGGCCGGGCGTTATCTTTAAGAAGTAAGCTTCCTTTGAAGCCTTTGATTACGCTGAATCCGCTTTCAAACACGTCACTGTACTTCTGTTTTAACGACACTTCCGTTATGACCGTGTGCACTGAGGTTATCTGAGACCAGTTCAATCGCACTTTTGATGACCAGTCGCAACCCAGCAAGTTTGGAGTGACTGTCCCTTTTGCATCCTGCGCAATGATCAACGGCAGAGTGTGGTCGTTTCCCTCGTACGTTACTCGAACGTTAACACACCCTTTCACTGGAATGGAACTTCCATTGTAAGCCTTTATCCTTACGTTGCTTTTTTCACAGAGTTTGTTCCCAAACGTTTTACGAAATGCGCTTTCACTCATTATTGAAACAGCAGATCCCGTATCTACTTGCATTTCGACCTGTTTGCCGTCAATCATTACGCTTACATAGTATGCGTTTGCCTTCGGTTTTGTTTTAACTTCGAACAATTCAGTTTCCTTAACGGCTGTCTCTACTGTTGTTACTGCTTTGATACTTTTTCTACACATTTTCGCAATGTGGCCAGGATTTGAACATTTGAAACACTTGCTCTTTAAGTGAGGGCACACCTTTGAATTGTGTGCGCTACCACACCTAGTAAAAAAGACATTTGTCTTTGGAGCCGGAAAGTTATTTTTACCTTGTCGCTGTGTGGACCTTCGCTGCCAGTTGACGTCGCCCTTGACATTGGTGCTAGCTGAGGGTTCCTCTGTTCGTCGAACCTCCTTGCTTTGGCCTTGCGCCGCCTCCATTCCCAAGGCAGAGCTGTAGGCCCGGTCAAAGGTGAGGTCTTTATCGTTTGTCGCCAGCAACTTGCAGCGGATTGCGTCATTCTGTAGTCCCACGATGAGACGGTCTCGAAGCGCCTCCTCTAGAAACGTGCCGAAGTCGCACGTAGCTGCCAGTTTCTTGATTTCCACGACAAAGTCACTGATGTTTTCACCTTGACGTTAATCCCTTCGGTAGAATCTGTATCGTTCCACCACCGCCGAACGCCTGGGAGCGTAGTGGTTCAGGAAGATCTTGACGATGTCGTCGTAGTTGGCTTCCACAGGCTTTTTCGGAAAGAGCAGATTCCGAAGCGTGATGAACGCCGCCTCCCCGATAAGCGTGAGAAATACTTGCTGTTTGGTAGCCACGTCAATCTTGTTTGCAGTTGCGAAAGCTTCAAAGCGTTCTACGTAGACTTCGAAGTTGCCTTTCTCCGAAGAAAATTCCGGAAGGTGCCCCAAGACAGAGCTGTTCTGCATAGTCCTGTCTGAAGTCTTGTCGTCCTCTTCCACACTCATGGTTCTTCAGCAACCAGGCTTGCTGACCCACATCTCGTCGCCACTGTTAAGTTGTGGGAAATCGGGACAGACCCCGGGGCAGCAGGGCTTACTGCTTTATTGCAACATGGTCAAGCGACAAGAACGAACAAGATGAAAGTGATCCCCGAAGCAGCGGCGTTCCGCTCTTCTAGCCAGGGCGCCAAGCGATAACGTATGGCGCGCATGCGTGGGGAGGTTATCACAGAGATATGACAGTGCACGTCACCGACGCGACATTGTGCAAGTCACCGATGCAACATTGTGCAAGTCACTGACGCAACACTAGAGTGCCTTGATACACAGGTGCGCTTTTGCTTGAGTAGTGACATCTCAGCCATTTTTCCGCCTAATCGTTTTTTATGCATTCCGAAGCGCGCGCAATCTGGTGTCACTCAGCTCGAGCGCGTAGCTTTGGCTAATGCATAGACGCCATTTTACCGCCCAAGTCACGCACCAAGTTCGCGGGAGTGTCACGCGCTGGCACATTCAAGGCAACAATGGATGTCTTCACCCTCAGACAGGCAGACACGTAGGCACCCCAGCCCGACCGCATAGGCACAGAAAGAGAACGAACAGCTTAACCTCGCGTTCTTGGCGCTGCTTCAGTGACTTCACCAGCCCGTAGCGTTGGCTGCAATCCTAACTAAAGTAAAGCAAAGCAAATATACAAATATTAGTGTTTCCCAGGCGAAACCATCAAAAATCACTTAACATGCCCCAATAAGAAACACTTGCGGGTTTATTTTCACCAAATGGAGATCTTTTGACGTGCAACCAAACTCTCAGATTGGCCTCCGTCGGATTGCGAGAACCTCGGACGATATTTAAATCCGACAATTATGAATTCATGGGCCTGCGCGTTGGCTCAGAGACTCTGAGACGATTTAATGTTTCGTGTTTTGTTTTAATATCATTGCCACGTAAGAGCCACCGAGCTGATTTTTGAAACAAAATGTAGTCATACTATTTTGACAAGCATAGTTTGATTGCGAACATGATTTTTGCAAGCGTTATAAACATTAAAATGTTTTCGCGTACGCACACGTGGCGGAATCTGAAATGACAGAATGCATTTCATGGCGTCCATTTCATTTGGATCACATCGGGCATGTGTACCGACGCACAGTAGAACACGTGTAAAAGTAACTGGTGCGTCCGCAGCCTCGAGCTTGTTGTTCTGACATCTCTGGCCCGCTCACTGTGGGCATTCAGGCATCTGACACTCTGACATACGGCGTTTTTTCTGTCTTTTGTGTGGCTTTCCAAGCGGCACACCACAGAAAATGCATATCAAGCTGTTCTTGAACACGTGTCGCCATCTGTATTTTATATTAAGCAACTACAAATCGCCGTACCTGAATGGGAAACGTTTGAGGTCTTAAACATTCTTAACCTGTGATATATCAATATGGAAGTTCTGGAAAATGTAATGTCGAAGGGTGCTTCATAATTTAATGTCTCGTTATTTTGATTAGTTGACATGATTCCGTTTTTATAGCGCCATAAAATAATGCCATTTTAAACTTCATTGTTTTATTTTAAAATATACATTATCTGTACAGTTAGTAGCTTTGTTTTTTAATTCATAACATTCAACCTAACGTTCACGTAAAATATCGTGAACGATGGGACCTTATAACTCGAGAAATATGTTTTTTTTTTTTTTTAATATTAGAGAGTGTGGTCTATTAGAAGCTGAATAATTAACCAACAACTAAAAGTAATCGTAATATCAAGACAATAACATATTGCTGAAAAACAGCTCTTTAGTTTGACATTAAATTTATATTTGTAAAATACATAGAAAGAAAGTTATAAGCCGTCAAAAAAGCACCAAAACGTCATGCACTGTGGAGTTGCACCTTAAAGAGGCTCACCTGACTCGCTTCATTTAATCCACCTCCCCCACCCCAGGACAGCACGGACAGCTGACCTGAACCTGGCGTTTTTTTCACCTGTTCTTATTAATATTAACGACATTTTCAATCAATATGTCTTAAAAGCGCCATCAAGTCATCAAATGCGCCAATGCACGAGTTTGTGCCTCGCGCAACGGAAGGAAGCAAGTGGCGGCGCAGCACTAAAGTGAGCGGCTAGAGACCGACCTTAAAGGAAACTGTGCTGCGGCCACGGTGGGTGCGGCTCTCGCTCGTGGTCTTGTAGTACGCCTCTCTCGCGCCCACCAACAGTGGTGGTCGGTATTTGCAAGAAACGCCAAGCTCTAATTTTTTTCCAAGTATTTTAGCTCTCAGCGCTGGTTTGACTTCCTCGATTTCTATCGGCCGCTTCAGGTCTCAGCCATTTTCTGGAACATCTCGTATTTGCAGATACCAAAAATGCATGCACTGTGGCGTATTTTAACGTGAGACCTCGGGGCATATCACATTTCATTATCAGTCTGTTTAGAAATTACATGTTTTTCACATTTGGTCCGTACGTGAGGAAGGCGGGCGTTGACAATGATTCCGTACCAACCGTGAATGTGGTCATCGAACTCAGCTCTTCGAGTCTACAATGTCGTGTAGTTCAGAAGGCGAAAAGACGCAAGTTCCGCCAATTTATCTACATACGTTCTTGCACAATGCCGGTGTGCATTTCACTTCATTTTGCAAAATAAAAAGCAATAGTGCACAATCTAGGCTGCAAACATTACCAAGGCCACCACCATGACAGCTTCGGCTTCGCGTGCACCTATGTTCAAATATAGCCTTGAGTACGTAAACGCTTTAAACACGAACCAGAATACAACCGCCATTTCTGACTTCCTTTTGTCTTACCAACAAAACCAGCCAATGAAACGAACGCTGGCGTGTCTCTTCACAAAGGCCAATGCTGGGAAGGACACAGTAGAATCTAAAATGAAAGTACCCTGCCCTGATGTAGTAATGATGAAGTGAAATAGTAGGGATAAGAGGAAACAAAAACACAATGAATATGTACCATGCACAATTGATATGCACAATTGCCAAGAGATGTAAAGGTCCATGTAACCAGAAAACACAAAAAACGGGTCATCTGAATTGCCAAGATGTATCACAAGGACGCTACAAGCCATCAGAGTCAATTCAGCACTGAAGGAGTGTGACTGTCTATTTTTGCCTTGGGATTCCCGGAGCTCTAGTTCGCGTTGAGTTGACTTAGTTGTTATCGGTTACTCTGGAACAGCTTGCAGCATTGGCCGCGGTCATATACTCCTGAAAGTTAAAGGGAGGCGCGCGGCAGCGCTAACAAGACATTGCGCGCTCCCCTGTCGTCACTACGTCCTGCATGCATCGTCTCAAAACTATTCTCCAAGTCTAGACGGCAATAAAATCTCGCAGTTATCTAGCAAAGCCATTGAGCAAAGCCGAAGTCGGCCGCATCCAGTGTCAAGCAAACGGGACGTGCCGCACGCCGTTTGCTCGACACCACTTTCTGTGGCTATGAAGTCAATCCATAGTCCTATATATTAAAGGGCTATGACCAAAGCGTTTGGCTTCCGTGCACTCGCGTAGCTTGAGTGCGGCTCATATCTGTGCACGTGCACTCCTCGCTTTTCTGAAATGACGTACAAAAAAGAAAAGTAAAAAGGTGGATCGGAGCCCTAAAGCACTGCTCAAACTACTCGGACAGCTCGCTGCCATTGGTCGCTGCGTTGGTTCTGATAGAGAAAGAGAGGCGCGAGGGCGTCGAGGCATTACGCGTTGCCTCGGCATCACTATGTCTAGTGCCACTAAATGAGCTACGCTTCAAAGTACCGACACTTGGCCATATTGTGCCTTCAAATCATGGCTGCCAGTTATTTGAAGCTTCATCTAAAATAACAGGAAGCGCTTTTCCGCCCTCCAGAAATGTTTAAACCGTTTCGCGACACAACAAAGCAATATTACATGGCCGTCCTAACACCGAATCTAATACTAAGGGCCGGTTGCACCAACGCCGCTTAGCGCAAAGCGGAGCTTAGCCGGGAACCTAAGCTAAGTTTCGGTTTCGTTCGGTTGCACCAAAATCGCTTATCGCTAAACCTAGCACTAAACTACGCTTATCGTAAGCGCTCAACATTGGGCGCTTTGCTTTTGGTTGTTTCTTAATCCTGGATTTAAAACATGGCGGCTGGTTTGTGGCGGTCGACGCGGTGGACAAAATTGGTTGTACAAAGTGTTTTAGGCTACAACAGCGTGAGAGTCTCGACAGAATGACCTTCGATTGTGACAAGGATGCAAAATATTGTGGCGTGAAGTGTTTATCGACCCCTGTTTTCAAGCTGGCTTTCCACTCTCAGTGCGTGTTAGCCCTAACCGAGATCCGTACGGAGCTGTGGGGCTCACGTCTGTCTTCCCGTTGGTTATTCTGTCAACGAGCTTATTCGTATGTATACCTTACTGATTTTCGCATAACTGTAACGTATTGTTATTTACAAGCTTGTTTATTTCTACTTGCAACACATATCCCTTCATCCGATCAGCGCGTTCAATAGTGGCAGTACATGATCTCGGCGATCAGCTGATTGTCGACCCTTCTGCCGTTTGCATCAGATTGCGGCGCTTTTAAATTATAAAACAGCGAAAAGTCAATTTCTTTTGTTTTCTGAGTTTCGAGACAATCTTCAGTGAATTTTCCTTGTCTCGCGAGTAGAATCCTGGCTTCAGAAAACTATCGTTCCATAACCGTAACTTTTCTGGTGATCGCGCTTTTTAGGAATATTTTGCTTTATATCTTTCATTCGTGGCGACGACAAATTCTATTCGTGGCAACGACAACTCGACGGCTTATTCGACGATTTCCGGGCATTTTCGCAGCTGCCGTGGCGAGTTCGTCACTGTTTTGAACTTCATCGGTCTCAGGCATGACTTGATTTTAGTAGTCATCTCACCTGCCTACTTATTCTCGATGATGTTTTGTCTTCAGCGATGTAGCAAGTAGAGCGTCCTTCTCGCATTCGGTGAGATTTGGGGCCCCCGATGGCTCCTTTATCTCAAAATGTGAGCACGAAAACTACTGTCACTGTCAAAATATTCTGTTATCAACCGATAATAAACACACAATCACAGATGTAAAGAGCATTTGTGTTTATTTAAAGCGTTGACTCCTGCTTCTGAAAGTTAAGTGAAAAAAATGATTGAATTTGGAGACCTTTAATTCATTACTCACCGAAGAAATACAGCGAAAAGCACACGCCGACGACGGCTACTACAGCAGGTTTTTTGTTTACATCACGAGATTCCTCTCCGCCAATCGTATTCGTCCCTCTGACCGTTCCCTAGTTCGCTCTGTTTGTCCCTACATTCCCTAGGCAAATCCAGCGTTTAGCTAGGGGCGCGTCTGTAAAGCCGGGTTAACGTTGGTGCAACCGGAATTTAAACCCGTGCTTACCCGAGCTCGGTTTAGGGCGCTAAGCCGACTTAGGAAAGAGCCGCTTTGGGTTAAGGTAAGCGACGTTGGTGCAACCGGCCCTAAGAAAATCGCACTTCTGAATTATGACAGTCGGCAGTTGCTTCTGTTCTGCATACAAACCAAAATGGCGGCGCCCACAACAAGGCTGGGGAACGGAGTGCCGATACTCTAAGCGCAGCTCATATAGTGGCTCTAATTATGTCATATATGCATCGTCTCATCTATTGACTGTCAATCAGGACGATCGGCAGTTGCAACTGCCGATCGTCCTGATTCAAAAGTACCACTTCCTCAGCATTAGATTCGGCGTCAGGAAGCTCACCAAATATTGCTTTGTTCAGTCGTGAACAGTTTAAACACTTCTGGAGGGCGGAACAGTGTTTCCTGTGATTTCAGAGGAAGCTTCAGATAACTGGCAACCTCGATTTTAAGCCACAATATGGGCAAGTGTCGTTACTCTGAAGTGTAACTTATTTAGTGGCACTAGTATCATCGTCTCACGTAAGCCTGGGAACAAATTCGTCTTCTTCGAACGTACCTCATCTCGCTCGAATGGCGGCCACACACTAATTGGGCCTGAACCCGACGCAGATCGTCTTTCGACGGTTTGGGTGGACACGACATCCAGCCGAACGTTGTCACTGCGCTCGTGTTCAATTTATGTCTGCGCTATATTGCCTTATGGCGACACGAAAATTCGAATGCACAGGCATTGATTGTTAGGAGAGTTCATTCAGGCCCATTCTCTAGACGGCAAGAAAATCTTGCAGTGATCCGGCGAAGACAATCTCGCCCGCGTATAAACGTTTCCACTGTTTACAAAGATCACGGTCCACACGTGCTAAATCACAGTTCAGACAGCACCCGGTCGGAATTACGGCTATACTTCATCTCACCTTAGCATGGACTAACTGCGAAGGCTGTGCAAGCGCGAGCGGCCAGCCTTGACTGCCTTGACTGGAGCACTCGCTGCACGAGCGCCCCTGCAGCCGCCGAGGCTTCATCCGAAGCAACTATAGCTCGCGCTTTTAGCATGCGCGGCTAACAATAGTCCATGCTAAGGTGAGACGAAGTATAGCCAGAAAGTGCGCGTGCATAACGCACAAACACAGAAATGAACGCGCCCTCTAAAGGCTGAACTCCATGGGACGAATTATGTGACGAATAACTGGCGAACGCCGCCCGACGGCACGCTCGCTTTGCGCGCGACGTAGAAGCCACTGTGTTGATTCCACGCGCAGAGCAAAAGCCGCCGGGCGGCGTTCGCCAGTTATTCGTCACATAATTCGTCCCATGGAGTTCAGCCTTTACGCTTTTAGGAAAGGTGTATACGCCGCGTCAGAGCCGCGTATAGAGAGAGTGTGGTCAATGGGAGGCGCGGGCAGAGCCAGGGCGTGCACCAGATGCAGAAGGAGGGCTTGACATGCTCTCTTGGCTAACCAGAAGCCGAAAAGAATATTCTAACAGTGGTAGCGAGAAACACTTTTAATAATAGATATGTGTTTTTAATATGCGCAAAAAAAGTTAAATGTAGTAAACCTTCGTGGTTAAAAATTGGGTGCACGTAAAGTTTCGATTATGATCATGCAAAAATATGTAAGAAACGAATGTGCCGCTCGAACACTATTTTTCTCGGACAGAGTGTGACCGCTCGGACGGCAGACTCCCGGCCCTCGGCGCCTGGCGTAAGATTATGTCGATCGTTTCGCTAGTCGCGCCCTTACACCATGATCTTGGATGACCGTGATTTAAAAACCACGTGCGCCATATTTTAAGTTAGCAAGAGTTACTCCGACACACTTTTTAATTTCGTTTCTCGCAACCACCGCCAGGGTATTATTTCCGTCGCCTGGTTGTCCACATTCGAATTTGTGAAGACGCCCTGGAACACGCCCAGTCCGCTTTCGGCCAATGGAGCCTCCTTATTTGTCTCCTATACTTTCCAATGAATGGCCAAACCCCCCATATATATGACTCTGCGGCGCGTGCCCTGCCCCATTCGTTTTTCACAAATGTAGCATAACTTCCCCTGGCTATGACTAAAGGCCCTTCATGTTTGAAAATTAGCACAAGCTGTGTCGGTGCAAGAGGCACGTGTAGCATGGGAAGATCATGGAGGCACAACGCAGCACTGAGCTAGATGTCAGACGCCATGTTCTTCCCAGAAGTGGCGCGCGGCACGTGTCTCGTGCATTTCCATAACAATAAATGGCGCAGCTTTTCCCGAAGCTTTAGCTGTGACGCCAATGGTACAGGGGCCCGTGCTGTCGCGCAGCACGGGCAAGTGAAGAGCGCGTGCACACGCGCTCTTCACTTGTTCGGAAATGCCCCGCGCCTCAGCAAGCTCTCTCACGTTGCACGGTAGCAATAGGCGAGAAATAAAAATAAAAATTACGAGAAAAGGAAGATATTGTGAGCGTTTTGATAAAGCGCTAAATGTGGTGCGCTACGTATCTTTTTTTTACGTGTTTTTAGCGCTGATAAGCTGAGGCTGAAAGATGCTTATAAACCGTTTTTCATGTTTACGAAATCTAACTGCTATGATTTTTCGCCGTTTCAAAAAGTGAGCAAAACACCCGCCACACGCACGAACGCTGAGGATCGCACCGACCAGAAGCTCTTTGTTTACAAAATGCTAACTGTGAAGATTGCACTGCTGAGCATGTGATATTAACAGCTCAGCACGCACGTGCTGTCTATTCCGAAAACGACCAAAGCATGGCGCCATATACGTACAGGCGCTTTGGTCGCTTGTACTTACGGCGCTTATGCCGTACGTACAAGCATCACCACGGTAAGAAGCGATTTTGTACTTACGACCGTTGACTCGTGCGTAGTTTGAGGTTAGTACAGGCTCGCATCTAAAGGCTGAAATCTGTGGGGCAAATATTAACAGCGAAATTCGCGCTGCAGAACTCTCTTTCAACACGCCGGTGAGTATTCGTCGGAAACCCTGCGACAGACGAGCGATAAACACCGCCAATGTCGAAGTGTCAGCAGTGTGAGCGATTTCATTTGCACACAAATGACGCACTTGCAAAGACTGAAAAGTGGAGTGTAAACCAACGCACAAAAACATCAGAAAATAGGGTGTTCTCAAAATTGGCGACGTGCGCGACCGAAAGCGTCGCTGTCGTCGGCCTTCCGCGATTGGCCGAACGCTGACTATGACGTCAGAAGTTGATTTCTCATCGACGGAAATAAGAGGAATGAAATAACTTTAATTTTGACGGTGCTGGCAGTGTTCCTTTGAGAGCGTAGTGTTTTCAAGCTTCCACCATGCTATTTACAAACACCATCGAACTTGTTGTTTGCAAGGTAATGACGTCACCAGGGGGAACCATAGGAGGGCGCCACCAAAACATCTCGCCTCTAATACCTTTGAATCGTTCGAACCTGGTTCCAACATCGGAGCCAGTTGGAAATCGGGGAAATTTTTTTAAATATATTCACCGCATTCGGCAGCAACTCGTACCACGAGGGCAGCACAGTATAGACGCTTTCAGGCAGTTGTGCGTAGGCGCCGCCATAACCGACCTTCAACTTTTGTTCCCTCTTATTCCGTTCGCTCCAGTTCGTTATTACCACAGCAGGACAAGTTATTGCCATTTTAAGTGTTACTGTGTCCTTCTCCCCAGCATAGGCCTCTGTAGAGACTCGCAACGCCCGCTTCAGTGCCTCAGCATCTCGGTAAGACAATCGAAAGTCGGCTATGGCGGTTAAATCTGGGGCGCGTTGAAAGCGTTTATAAGGTGCCACAGTAAGTAGACTTCGGTAGTGTATTATTTTCGTCAGCAACGCACAGTGATCTATTAAGAAGAAGTACCTGCAATATGTCTGCAAGGACCTGCGCGCATTGTAGAACGTAGTACAAAGACAAAAAAAGGAAAAGAAGAGGAAAACCGGAAGCGCGCAGGTGGCCAGCCCGGACCACACTAGTGCCACTAGACCACACCAGCTCAGAGCACGTGAAGCGAAAGCTCGCGCTGCGGAACCCGAAGTTCCTGGGTTCAACGCCACCCCTGCCCGTTTAGATCTGGACAACCATCGTACCGGCGTGCGGTCGTGTGAACAGGCCTTAGAGAACTTAATTGCTAAAAAGGTCAAATTCCAGATTTACACGCATTTTTTAAAATGCGTTGGGATGAAGGTGCGCCTTTGGTGATGTGAGGTATAGCCTTAAGAGTGATGTTTTTGCTGTCTTGATTCCAAGCCGCTTCAATATGCTCAACGATGACCTGCAAAAACAAAAAGTGGCCGACATTATTGGAAGCGCTAAGGAATCGGCATTTGTTTCATGTAAGCAAATTGGTCTGTCAGCAGCTCTGAATCTTGGCGGAAGAAAGCATGCTTGTTAGGTAACATGAGTAATGGGAAACCAACCAAGCGGCGTTCAAATAACAATGATTGCTTACCCTTCCTTCTGGAGTGTCGAAACAAGTCTTGACAAACATGTTCCTGACGCACTTGACCAAGTGAGGAAAGTCTGAGAGGAAGTGCAGCCTCCGTTGTGGATTCATTGGGTGCTGTACTGAGCTGGTTGTCTTTTCAACGGAAGCCTGGATGTTAAAGAAAGAGAGAGAGAGTAAACATTTATTCGCACCCAAAAATTCGTCCTGGGTCATTTTCATTACCACTCATCGCCCAGCACGTTCTTAACGTGCTGAACTAAGAGCGGCCAGAGGATGAGTTCGGTCCCGTCAGGGGGATTGGTCCACTCCTCCCACCTCCCGGGCTTAAGTCTGGCTGGAAGTGTTTGTAGTGCTGTTTTAGTTGTGACAGCTACGTTGGGGCAGTCCCATAGCTTCCACATTTGCACGTGGCCCCATCGCAGGTGACGTAGTCTACAAACAAAAAAGCATTTTCGCAGCAGATAATTGCCTCAATCAAAAGTTTGCTGAGCAGGGGGGCTTTGACATTGCCTTTCGAAGCGAACAGGCCAATAACCTAAATCCAATTTGCTTCGAAGGGCTGGTTCAGGAAGACAAGTCAATGGTCACAGGGTTGATGTTTTTCAGTGTCTGGAGTGAAGGCGCCAAAGTCAATAAAGCCTTCAATCTTCCCAGATGCGTGAACATGAAAGAGTTCGGACAGCTTAATTTCGTTGAGGAAAAGAACCCCATGGCGGTAAAAAAACATCCATGTCTTTCGTCTTGGCACTGAGGGATTCAAACGCTTTTAGGCTAAATTTAAATAGACTTTTGTATGCTTTCATATACTTCTGAATGCGTGTTCTGCTTAAGAGGATCAGTATTTTGTGCTTACGAATGTGCTCATACAACCTGGGGTTTTTCATGCGCATCATGATGCATTCAAGCATCCACTCTTCATCATATGTCATCCCATGTGTGGTTCTCCGTTGGGATGCTCTAAAGCAGTGCAGAACGCTCAGCTGCTGTTTTCTAGGCAGGGTAAGACTGCACAGCGCTGTTGCATTGCGGCCGTGGAGGGCACCCACGGTGTCACTGGCAGTCCGGGGTGGATGCGGCAGCCGGTGGTCGTGGCCGGGAACGGCTGAGCCCGTGCGGGTGTGTCGAGGCCGAGAAAGATCACCGGTCCAGACAGGGCGGTAATCAGGCGTAGTGTGGCGCCATGCGCTGGCGCATTTATTTACGCGTGCCAAGATCCATAGCAAAAAGCAAATTGTTGTGTGTATGTTTATACAGCCGGAAGTTAGTCTGCCTCAGTGGGCGTCTGGTGTCTCAGCTGTAGATGAGCAACATAGCCAGTGCGGTACGACCGCTAACCTGGTGTCTTCAACGTGCACCACGCAGTAATGATACACGAACGCAAGGCGGTACGATGCTCATCCAGATCGAAACCCGCAGGGGTGGGGATTGAACCCAGGATCTCTGGGTCCTGCAGCGCGAGATTTTGCTCCACGTGCTTCGAGCTGGTGTGCGCTAGCCTATTCGGCCACCGATCCCCCCGAACCATCGTGTTGCCATGCATTTATTTTAAAAACTTCGTCTTTTGCAGGCCACTACAAGCGCGAAAAAGCAAAAAGCTCTCGCGACTATAGACCTTTCCGAAAAAGAGCGTATGGCCGGTGCCATATTGAGTGTTGGTGCGTATGGCGCGTGCTTTCCTTGCTTTCCCAAGCGACGAACACGCACGTGCTGGGCTGTGAAGATCGCACGCTGGGCTGTGATTTTGTAAACATTGGAAATGTCTATATGACGACAGCACACGATCGACTTTCCCGTTAAAGAAATATCGCCTGCTAGTTTCACATCTTTATTCACCTACGAACACAAACCTTATGCTTGGGAGTTCACCGAAAAAAAAATTGTTCTTGAGGTATTTATATTAATTATGAAGCGCGTTGTTGAAGTAAATTAAAAAGAAGCGTTTATAAACCACCCCACAACGCGCTGTCGTACGACTAGTACCGCTGTTCGGCTGCGCGCGGAAGCGAAACCGGCCGGCAGATGGAGGCACGCTACACGAAGCTGTAGGGTGCCTCTATCTGCCGGCCGTTGGAGGCACCCTAACGGAGGTGCGGTTCGAACCACCAACTACACCGTCTTTCAAGGAGCGGCCTTTCTCGATGCATGGAGGAGGCTACGCGGTAACTACACTTAAAGTCACTGGATCCTGGGAAAGTAACGCCAAGCTCCCCGTGTGGTCGCCATCTTGGTCCGTGAAATGAGCAATTTCTTCTTGACGCCTCTTTTCTTGGTGAGCCGATCTAGATTCGCTGATGACGGGTAGCATTATGGAGTGTTTTTTTGTATACCGAGATTTTGCTAACCACACACCGGCGAAACAAGCGTACACCTTCGTACCACCACCAGATGCTGTGTCGGTGCTTGGAGGCACTGAAAAATAAGTTTACTGTATTGAAATACGCAAGAAGAACAATATAATTGTAAGAGATCCATAGAGATGGGCATGAATAATAAGTTGATTGCATACAGAGTGCCAAAGACTCTTATATTGGCGAAGAACGCCTCCAGTACGATAATGTTCCATGTAAGAAGAAGTATAGCCCCTTTAAGCCACTGTAGTGCTACACTGCCCCCAGAGCCGTTTATTAAGAGAGTTCGGCCATACATTGGTTTGAATAGGCGAGCATCTCGGGGCTAACCACAGGCCACGAAACAGCCCCTAGCGGTGGTCGTGTGATCTAAATATGTGACTCGACTATACTTCGTTTCACCTAGTTTCACCTTATGTGCGAGCGAAGGCAAAACTGGAAGCGCGAGCACGGAAGCTCCGTGCGTTCAGGCTTTGCTCGAGCGCGCGAGCTAGGGAGAAATGCAAAAAGCGCTGGTCTCGCGCTTCTAGCTTTGGCTTCGCTCGCAGATAAATTGAAACGAAGTATAATTTGAGCCGTGCCGAGCGGAACTCCGCGTCTCAAGACGCTCGCGCACCCCACCCTTTGCACTGTTTTCTTTCAGCCAGTCTCAGGACGCTGTTCTAGCAGTGCAGACAAAGGCATGGGCACGAGCGCGTGGCTTTGGAAAGTGCCTCCTATGCACCAGGGGTGCTATGTTGCGCTTTTTGGACTCCCAGGAGACTTGGAAGAAGGAAGTGACGTCAACGACTAGAGCAAACGCAGATTGGTTGTTGACAGAAGAAAACAAAATCAACATCCAATCTGCATTTGCTGCGTTGTTGACGTCACTTCCTTCTCCCTAGTCTCCTGGGAGTCCAAAAAGCGCAACATAGCCCCCCAGGTCTCGTACAAACAAAAGCACTTCGCTGAGCTAGGCTCACGCGCCTGTGCCTTTGTCTTAACTGCAGACATTTGTGAGATGGAGTAGAGGTCTCCTGATTGGTCGACGCTGTGTCACAAATTTAGTTTACGCTCTAAGCGTGGGGGGAATATTCGGCGCTGGCGGCGGCCTCTGCTCCGCCTATAGACGCTTTACACACGCGCCAGATTCAGCCGCCATAGTCGCCCTTCTTGTCTTACCGAGATGCCGAGCCACTGAAGTGGGCGTTGACAAGTCTCCATAACGGCCTATGCTGGGGGGAAGGACACAGTAACACTTAAAATGGCAATAACCTGTCCTGCTGTGGAAATGATGAAGTCAAGCGAACGGAATAGAGGGAACAAAAACTGAAGGTCAGTTATGGCGGCGCCCATGCACAGCTGCTGTAAAGCGTCTATTGGCCAAACTCTCCCAATACACGGCTCTGGCTACGCCGCCATGATCTTCCCAAGGGCTGCACGTTGCACGTCCCTCGTGCATCGACGCACCTTGCGCTACTTTTGAAACAAAGCTGTACTTTGTGCCGCCCTCTATGAGTAACGGCAGCAACCAGACGATGGGCAAGCCAATTGTTTGGTGTCCGCCGTCGCTCATAGATGGCGATAGCTGTCCAAAGGGTTGTGACGTGATTTGTTTGTCAACTGACACTAAACTTCGGAAACTATACTTTGTCTCATCCTACGATGGACGAAAGGCCAAAGCCAGAGCCGTATATTAGGAGAGTTTGGACAATAGGCGGAGCAAAGGCCGCCGCCAGCGCCGAAAATTCCCCCCACGCTTAGAGCGTAAACTAAATTTGTGACACAGCGTCGACCAATCAGGAGACCTCTACTCCATCTCACAAATGTCGACAGTGAAGACAAAGGCACAGGCGCGTGAGCCTAGCTCAGCGAAACGCTATTGTTTGTACGAGACCTCGTGCATAGGCACTTTCCAAAGCCACGCGCTCGTGCCCATGCCTTTGTCTGCACTGCTAGAACAGCGTCCTGAGACTGGCTGAAAGAAAGCAGTGCAAAGGGTGGGGTGCGCGAGCGTCTTGAGACGCGGAGTTCCGCTCGGCACGGCTCAAATTATACTTCGTTTCACTTTACCTGCGAGCGAAGCCAAAGCTAGAAGCGCGAGACCAGCGCTTTTTGCATTTCTCCCCAGCTCGCGCGCTCGAGCAAAGCCTGAACGCACGGAGCTTCCGTGCTCGCGCTTCCAGTTTTGCCTTCGCTCGCACATAAGGTGAAACGAAGTATAGTCGTGGCACAAATTTAGAGCACGCGACCACCGCTAGGGGCTGTTTCGCGGCCTGTGGTTGGCCCGAGATGCTCGCTATTCAAACCAATGTATGGCCAAACTCTCTCAATAAACGGCTCTGGCCAAAGCCACGGGCCGCCAGGTCCAATCACGTTCCACGCTAAACTATGACATGCCTAGCATTGATTCGGAATGGACGAATAATGCTCCGAACCCAGACACGCTGCATCATTTCTATAGCTTCGACACTGCAAATGGCCAATACGTCGTGGTTTTTTTGTTTTTTTTTTTTGCAATGTAACACTGTTGAGCCACTCACTGCTATTTGATTCGAACCACTGTTCGGCCATCCCTATCAATGACACGAGACGCGGGAGCTGATACGAGCATCAAAGCGCAATACCACGCAATATCTAAGTGGCTCGTGATTGGATCTGGCGGTCCGTAGCTTTTTCTTTTAGTCCATCGTAGGGTGACCCTTAACAGCCCTCAACAGCTCCACTGTAAAATAAAAAAATGAACACCAGATATATAAGCATGTACTGAATGAGCTACATCTTAAAAATGATTTGAGGACTATTTTATAACTCTTTTTTAACCAAGACAATTCCGAGACGCTCTGTACATTTTTTTCCACGTGTGTACTTCAGGCGCCAGTGTTTTCTAACGATAAAATGACGACATTCGATGCTGTTCTTTCATTTAATTGTTGTCGTATCATACAAGCAAATATCTTGAAGTCCTGTCGATTAAACCCTGGGTGAAACGCCATCAAGTGGCTGAGGGAAGTTCACCGCACTTGATTATGCTTTGCGGACCGAGCGACACGACCGGTCACAAAAGAAGCCCGGTAAGGACGGCGATAAGCCGAAAAGCAAAGACGTGATTCTAACAAATACTACCCAAAACGGCGAAAATCGAAAGGAATATCTCTGAAGGTGTTTATGGTAAGAGCAGTAATTGTGATTCACCGTTTCTTTTTGCTTTGATCTCAATTATTTTCAAACATTTTTTCCTTAAACTCTCATTATAGAGGGTTGATTTTTTATTTCTGTCACCCACATAGGTGTCTAAAAATACTAAACTAGAAATAAAAATATGCACCTAGCAGTTTTTCTTACACATTCTTTATACACTTAAGGCCACGGTCCCACTGAACGTGGCAGTTTAGGTACTTTGTGGCAAGTCATTACTCATCTCCTTTTAAATACTGTTTTGTGGGATTGATGTCATTCAAAAGGCAATGCAATCCTCTTTCATTTGATATTATGTATGTATTGGTTTATACTGTTCATGCGCATTTGTAGCGTTGTGAATATGATGGCTCGGACCCTCACTTGCTCCGCTGGTTCATATTTTATGAACGATCCATTACCGATAACACGGTGCCAATAGAGCAGTTTTGTTAAGATAATATCGGAGCAGAATGTAACGATATACTTTTTTTGGTATTTGCACTACTTTGTTTTTAGAGCGCAGCTCTTAGGCGCCCGTTTCCGGCTTGAGCGGCGTCGGCGTCGGCGTCGCCGTCGGCGTAACCGCGCGGTGCATGATGGGTAAATTTCCCCGCTAAATCTAGCGGAAAATTTTCCCCGCTAAATCTAGCGGGAAATTTTCCCCGCTAAATCTAGCGGAAAATTTTCCCCGCTAAATCTAGCGGAAAATTTTCCCCGCTAAATTTAGCGGAAAATTTTCCCCGCTAAATCTAGCGGGAAATTTTCCCCGCTAAATCTAGAGGGAAGTTTTCTCCGCTAAATCTAGCGGGAAATTTCCCCGCTAAATCTAGCGGAAAATTTTCCCCGCTAAATCTAGCGGGAAATTTTCCCCGCTAAATTTAGCGGAAAATTTTCCCCGCTAGATTTAGCGGAAAATTTTCCCCGCTAAATTTAGCGGAAAATTTTCCCCGCTAAATCTAGCGGAAAATTTTCCCCGCTAAATCTAGCGGGAAATTTTCCCCGCTAAATCTAGCGGAAAAATTTCCCCGCTAAATTTAGCGGAAAATTTTCCCCGCTAAATCTAGCGGAAAATTTTCCCCACTAAAATTAGCGGAAAATTTTCCCCGCTAAATCTAGCGGGAAATTTTCCCCGCTAAATCTAGCGGAAAATTTTCCCCGCTAAATTTAGCGGAAAAATTTGCCCGCTAAATCTAGCGGAAAATTTTCCCCACCCCCACCCCTCGAGGTCACGTAACCCCCCCCCCCCCCCCCCGTCCCTTCCCCTCCTCCTCAAGAGCTGCGCTCTAATTCGGCGTTACAGGGAGTTGTAAACGGCTTTCATTTTTTTTCATCTCTCCAAATATTGCCCTAAAATTGACATTTTTCAGCAGAAATATGTTTTTAATGATAAGCGCTAGGGCAATCAAATTAGCTACAGATGTAGTGTTTCTAATTGGTAATATGCAGAAAAAAATTTAATGTTGTGTAAAGTTTTTTTTTGTTTAGATATTCTATATCAAACGTAGCACTTTTTGTGCTTCGAGTCATGGTGCTTCAAATGCCGCTGAGGAAATAATTAAACAATGATAAAATCTTTTATAACATTTAGAACTACAATGGTTGCTCAAGAGGTGGACGGTGGCTTTTTTTCATTTTCGAAGTCCTAACGCTCCAGGAGCCCTTCAAACTTACCTGTTTTTGACGAATATCTTTTTTGGACATCAAACAGATTTATTGGCATCTAATAACATTTATTGTTTGGAATAGATATACATTGCGATCTATTAGGTTTTCACAATGATCTTGCTTTGGTTTCTTGATAGGTGTAGAGCTTAGCTAATTTTAAAAACAATTAAAAACTTTCTGAATGTTTTGTTGCGCTACCTGGCGGATGGCCGACAAAACTGCTGATTTCTAATGTTCAAGAAATTTTCGAGGGCGGCGTTGGGGTCTGTATCACCATCAATCTCCGTGTCTTTTCGCCTTCACATTTAGAAAATATATTGGAAGATTTACTATCGATAAATGAATGATTTAAGTACTGGGTCAGGTTAATAAATCTAAGACAAATAATTACACAAGCGTAGCGTGGTATAATGTGTTCATTAGTCGATATGATTGAAATTAATAAACAATAAAGACGAAGAGGAAAAGAATACACCCGAGTTCACTTCATGCCTAGAGTCACTAAATGAGCTGCGCTTAAAATATCGGCACTCCGTTCCCCAAAATTGTTTTGGGCGCCGCCATTTCGGGTCTTGTGCAGAGCAAGCGCAACTGCCGATCGTTATGATCCAAAAGTGCAACTTCCTCAGCAGACAGGTGGCAAATTTGGAAGCGACAGTATAAAGCTTCAAGAAAAAATTGATGGCTTAGAAAACAGAAGTAGAAGAAACAATTTAGTAATCCATGGAGTGGTAGAATCCGAAAAGGAAACGGAGTTGGACTTAAGAAAAAAAGTAGTTGAAGATGTTTTGAAAACAAAAATGAGTGTTGATGTGACGCCTGTCGAAAGGGTTCACCGTCTTGGGAAGCTACCTAGGAGAAAGACGAGGCCAGTCATATTAAGCTTCGGCAGTTATAATGCAGTTATAACGAAAAACAAAACGTACTTAGAAATGCCAATAAGCTTAAAGAGACTCGTATTTTTATTAATGGACTTTTCAAGAAACGTAAAAGTTATCATAGGGAAGCTATGGGAGAGTGCAGCTGCAAATAAACGAAATGGAGACATGGTGTTCTTATTGTTCGACAAGCTAAAAATCAATGGAGTAACGTACGGATGGGCCTCAGTTACTGACAAGAGAGTTCAACTTTTTGCAGCCAATGTACCGCCCAATGTACCGCATTTTGAACAATGACATGAACCTAACTCACAGGAAACAAAAACCCTTCTACTGGTCAACCTCAATGCTCGAAGTATTGTTAATAAAACGCTTCAGCATGAACACATTTTAATGGATCATGACCCCAGTATAGTGGCTATTACTGAGACATGGCTTGATTCATCAGTGTACGACAATGAGAGCTCCCCCTGGTTACAATATTTTTCGAAAGGATAGAGGAAGCAGAGGAGGAGGTGTGGCCCTAATAGTTCAATCGTCCCTGATCGCTTTTGAAATGGAAGGTGCTGCAGGTATTGAAAAGGTATGGTGTAGGATAAAATTGAAAAACAGTAAATTAATAGTAGGTGTAGTGTATCGCCCTCCAAAAATGCCTGTTGGATATTTTAAGGAGTTAAATGAGTTTCTTTTTAAGTGAAAAGTAAGTTCAAAGAAAGTTATTTTGATGGGAGATTTCAACCTCGGTGGAATAGACTGGGCTACATTAGGAACTGGGGACAGTGATGTGTCGTGCTCCGAAGAATTTCTGGATTTGGCCTTCTCGCACAACTTGACACAGGTTGTCAAAGAGCATACTAGGGTACAGGGGGAATCACGATCCCTAATAGATTTGATATTTGTCAGTGAGACCCTCTCACGTCACACATACGATTGCAAGATTTACCCGGGAATTTCTGATCACAGAATGGTACACTTCGAACTATCGTTGGAAGCTACACTTAAGAAAACGGAAATATCTTCATATAGAAGCTTTAAGGAAGCTGATGACGAATCAATTATTGACACACTAGGCTTTAACTACGATAAATTTGAGGACCTTGCTAGGAACCCCCTGATTGGAGTGGACGAGCTATGGCTTTATCTTAAAAGGACTGTACTAGAATGCATTCATAAGTTCGTTCCAATGCGCGTAAAGAAGCGGAATCCAAATAGTCCTGGGATTACAAGGGATATAATCCATCACAAAAGACGCTTAACTAGGTGTAGAACAAAAGCGCGTGGGAAAAGGGATGGGTTGCTACAGGCTAAAATACTGACGCTAAGTGCGGAACTTAAAGCAAAAATAAAGGCATCGAAATTCTCCTTCTTTAATGTTAAAATGCAAAACTTCATAAAATATTCACCACGGAGGTTTTGGCGACAACTAACATCAAGTAAAAAAGGAGTTACTAAGGTGATATTAGGAAATAGAGTTATTGAAAACAAAAAACAAACCGCAAATAGTTTCCTGAATATTTCGTCATCGTTTTTTCTACTGATAATCATGTCCTACCGGAGTTTTCTTTATTTGAAAACGTTCCCCCAATGAATGATGTAGAAATATCAGAAGAAGGTATTTTTTCTTTACTACTTTGTATCGATATAAAGAAAGCTGCTGGTCCTGATAATATTCCTAACGAATTCTTATATCGTTACAGTGAATGGTGTTCGAAGTATCTTAGTCTCGTCTTCAAGAGATCGTTGTCAGATGGAACTGTTCCAGATGACTGGAAAATCGCCAAAGTGATACCTGTACATAAAAAGGTAACACAACCCTATTGGAAAATCTTGATGTTGGAAAGATGATGGAAAAAGCCTCATACAAGCGTAACCGTAATATGGGACATCCTATACCAACGTAGTGGATCTTGGTGGAACCATGTTGGCGGGTGGAACCATACAAGCATAACGTAATATGGGACATCCTATACCAGCGAAAAGGCTATACCAGCATGGTGGAGCCCTACGGCTCCACCATGGTGGTATTGCCTTTTCACTGTTATACAGGGCGATTTTTTAAGCTTTACATATTTGTTTAGAAAGGTTGTGAAAGCTACATTAATGCGGTTTGTGCAGGTGAGTTATACGTCCAGGGGTACGTAGTATAGGGGCCTAATCGTAACAATTAGTCGGATAATTAAATAAAATTTTTTAGTTACTTTTTAATTAGTGAAAATGAACATATGGTTTCAATTACAAATTTGCCGAGTCATTGAAAACGACTAAATAAACTCTTTTTAGAAGGATATAATTCAGGGGTACCATTTTACGCATTCTGTAAAAACGCTTTATTTGGATCCGTTTCTAGGTTTCGGTTTCTTATCAGAGCGCATCTCTGCACCTACGGTCCTGTTCCCCAGGGGTTTAGTCGCGCAACACATGTGCGCCCTGCTTCCCTCCATTCTACGAGGGAGGCGAGGAGGTGGCTTGGCATTGCAGCCACTGGTCAGCAGTATCGCAGGTGCAAAGATGCGCTCTGATAAAAAACCAAAATCTGGAAATGAGTCCAAATTAAGCCTTTTTTTAGAATGCCGTAAAATGCTGCTCCCGTCTTATATATTCATAAAAAGGGTTGATTTATTGTTTTTCGATGATGCTTAGCAACTTTCTAATTGGAATTATGGGCCTATTTTCACTAATTAAACATTTAACGAACATAATATACTTAAAGGGAAGCTAGAGTGGTTTTGTATTTGAAGGAACACATTTAAATCTTCTTCATTTGACCTCCAGAATCTCAAATATCAATATTATTTGGTAATTTGGTGAACCGAGGCTGCATAGAATCATTTTTAAAGTATCACTGGAGGCACTCTTTCCCGGAGAGTGACGTCACAAAAGGAGCTTTCGAAATCTCTGCTCACGCTTCTTCAGCGCCAATCAAAGCTATGCGCGCACACGCTATTTTTAAAAAGGGGGGAAAAAAGACGTCACGACTGGTGCCAGTGTGGTAGAATGCACCTAGAAAGCTTGGAATTGGACGCGCGGCCCTCAAGCGACACATGCTTGGCAGCTGAAAAATCCCCTTACGACGTCACTACTGGTCGGATGTTTTTGTGTTTTCTCAAGTTTAGCTATATCTTTGGAGAAAACGAACGTGATATTCAGATTCACGGGATAAAACTACACTAGAATCAACCCCCATCTAGCTTTCTGAAAAAAGTCTTGCACTTCCCTTTAGTAAGCCGACTCATCATTACAATTAGCCCTTTATACCAAGACCCCCTGGCCATATAGCTCACGTGCACAGACCACGTAAGCATAGCTTTTACGGCTTTTTTTTCAACAAATATCTGTAAAGTATACAAAGAACACTCTATAGCATGTCCCCTAATACAATACTACTGTATGGTTCCTTCCCCACTTGCATCCTTCAGGAGAGACTCGCAGAAATCCAGCGTTCCATTGGAATCCTGGATGTCAGTGAGTCTCTACATTAGCGATTGGTTTAAAACAAGCATGATGTTTGCACACAAATAAGCTCTTGTCCGAGGTCCTTGAGGAGCACTAATAGCAGTGGCGAAATGTTGTGACGTGGTAAATTTGGTAGCAAGTATTTATTTCTAGAAGAATTGCATGCAGCAAAGCTTAACTTTGCTCAAAAGATGATAATTATAAATTCAATACTGAACAAAGGTGTCCCTTGAGCTGTCAGGCCAAGCTCCCACTCTTGCCACTCAGGAGTTCCTAACTTGTGCGTAGAGGATCAGCACAGCCCAGATTTGTGCTGCGAGTGCACCTGCGATATAAAAATTGAATAAACATGAGATGAAAAATAAAAGACGTTTACTATTCTCTGTAATGCGAAATTAGAGCGCAGATCTTGAGGAGGAGGATGGGAGGGTATGCCACTCCTACCCCTCCCCTCCTCCTTGTCTGCTCCCTCGCATTTAGCGGGAAATTTCCATAAATTTAACAGGAAAATTTTCTCACTAAATTTAGCAGGGAAATTGATGTCACGTGACCTCAACACCAATTCAGTTCTCCCACTACATGTAGCGGGGAAACTGACGTTACATGACTTTGTGTCACGTCAGCCAGAAACAAACACAGTTTCTCCACTAGATTTAGCTGAAAAATTAATGTCAAATGACCTCTACATTAATTCAATTTTCTGCCAAGTTTAGCGGGGCAGTTATGCTGATGGCGACGCCGCGAAACGGGCACCTAAGAGCTGCGCCCTAAAAAACTAAATGCCTCACATGAAATAAAGTGATAAGAGAAGAAAATAAAGTGATAAGAGAATCTAAGATACCGCTTTAATATCATTCCTTTTGTCCGTTCTCAAATATTTTGATTTCAAGAAATGTTTATCCCTTTATTCATACCCAGAGAAACCCCCCCCCCCCTCACCCCCAGTTTCAGCATGAATGGGATAAATCAGTGCAGATTAGACCTTGTAAACCGTAATGCACATGAAAATGAATGTTTGCCACATAGTCTTGCATGAGTCGGTGGCTCAGATCTCTAAATACATTTGTAGTGAGGAACGTTCTTCTATAAAACTTTAGGGCTTTGAATTTGACGGTTTAAACATCCATAAGGAACACTGTATGCCACTGATTTTTTTGTGACATATCAGAAATGGTGCAGCACTGTCATCCTTGCATACCTAACAAAAGTTTGCATTTTTTTAGCACGGCATGTGCTATTCTGATACCCATACAGCCCTCCTTTGCAAAATTTTGTCTAGAGAGCTCTTTCTTGGTTCTTAACTCACATGACAGATTCGGTAGCTTGAATTCTCACTCGGCATCAACACTTCTATATATTGATGTAATCGTGAAAGACGAGATGTATGGGCTTGAGTACGGCTCGTCAAGCACAGATGTGAAGAAAAGTACTGCCGAAAACTCAAATGTCAAAATAAAAATAATTAGGTACAATGCGGATACAATTATGAATGTTGTTATGAATACAGTTAGCACATTCAATAAGAAGAATATATGTTAGACGCACAGTCTAAGAAAACTGTTGCATTTATATTCATGCAAATTACTTCGGAGGACCAAGCACTGCAGTCTCGAGAGGGAGTTCGGTGAATGATTTTACCGCAAGTGAGTGTAGACGGTAAAAAGCAGTTTGATCTGCGACAACGAGCATTACATAAGCAAGTGGCATGTCATTATTACTGTTAAAGCGCCGACTGTTTCAAACTGTCAGTCGCGTCATTCGGTGAGTTCCCTCCGTACATTACAAGGTTTGGCTCTCTCGCATGCTTTGCGAGGAAGTTGATGAACTGAAAATATCTAGCGTAGTTCTAGGAAAACTATTTTCAGAATCTTATCTCAGCATCGCAAAGAATACAAAAAAGTTTCTAGAGACAAGGTTATTGCAGGAGCCGAATAAAAGAAATACTCAGTTTTGCAAAACCATCTTGCCGTAGTAAACGTATAAAGTTCCCCTAAGTAGAGCTAGTCATTACGAACGATTGCGCCCATTGCATACTATAAAAATTTAATTTGCGACCTACAATATTTACAGGCTCAACCAACTCCGAATAAGTGGAACACTTGACATTAAAGATTAATCTCACCATGACTGTCTGCAAACATCCACATCATAATTTCCATGAACCTCAACTATTTGGTGCGAGCTGCTTAAAACACCATAACTTTTTAACCCTAATAGAAAGCCTGTCGTGGACTACAACTTAAGCAGTTTTCACTTCATTATGAAGGGCAATTGCACATATGTGAACTATGAATATAGGCCTGCACTGAATTGTTTTCTTAAGCTGAACGTGCTATGCTCTGTTCACTATATAAATCTTTGCAGAGCTGACAATGTGCAAAGTTCCTGTTTTTTTATATTTCACATCTCTCGACTGCTGGGCGCGATAGGTACATGAGACTGATGACACCAACGTAACACAATGATTATTTTAAGAATTTGTTCGGATATAGCACGAGCGAAGCCATCTGCGGGAAGTTATTTCTGTGACACCACCGAACTTACATCCGCGGGCTTTTAGGTTCACATGTTAATCATGTCTGCAGACTCCTTTTTGTAATTGGAACTCCATCCAACCCAAGATTTGAATATGTCTTTTGCATTTAGGCTTAGTAGTGCTTTTGCTCTTTCACTTAAGGAATAGGTAAGAATGCTTATTTCGACTAGCATAGCTAACACCTGGTGGCACGAGGACTCCCCTGTCGCGACACTAGTCAAAATCACTGGCAGGGAGATGCTGCGATGCTCTTGTTGCTGGGAATACCTCCCCCATGGTCCTGGCCAGACCACAGAAGAAGATTGAGTCCAAATTTGTGGCCACTAGGATCTCCAGATCTTGAGGCACCCAGGTAGCTGAAAATAAAAACAAAGCACACTCAAGTACTTGGCAGAGATACATTACAATGAATAGCATATTCTTGAGTGATCAGCACATAGATCCTTTTATTTTTATACTTTGTACTTGTACTTATAAAAGAAACTGCTCCTTCACTGCCACAGTTATAGTCTTCCCTGAGGACAAGGCCATGTAGGCATTGAAATGATGGGTACCTAAATAAGACAAATGATTGAACGCGTTCGTTTAACCCTCTTTTGTGCCAACCTGAGAGATTTCTGTCGAATATTCACATTCAACTGTAAAGACTATAAAACACTACTACTGCAATGGTAAGATTTTCTGACCCTCATGCTCAACGAGTGTCGAGTGGGGATAAAACTACAGTCCATACACTCACTGAGCATGAGGGTATAGTGTGCCAGCAGAGGGCAGGTGTCTGCATTGAAAGATTTTATTTGGTGCACCAAGAGGTTAAACAGGATGACTCCGTTCTTTGCACCTCCAAAGGAATGCAGAAGGCAACATCAGGACAGGTCAGTGGCTTGCAAAGGAGGTGTAGTCTATGAGATACCCTTAGCATGTGATTTTAGATATGTGGGGCAAACTTCGCGGTGCGTGAATGACAGACTGACTGAGCATAAAAGAAATGTAAAAAACGGGGCACCGAACTCGGAGATCGCCAAGCACATGGCTGAGTGCAACAATTGTGAGGTGTTTTGGTCGGAAACGGAGGTAATACATCGAGAGGAGAATGAGATAAAAAGGGGAGTGAAGGAAACAGTCCGAATTAAGTCGATGGGAAATTGTATTAGCCAGCCATCAATGCATCTAGGAGAAAGCTCAAGAAAATTCCTCAAGATGTAAACCCCCGTTTTTTTTGTTTTTTTTTTAGCTATTCAGCACTTTGTGCGCTGCCTACAAAGATGCAGTACAGGTGCAGGACATTTTGTTTGTTCTGGTATTCCTTGTTACTTCTTTCAAGTGTGTAGTTGAGGTTGGAACTCTTGCATTCTCCCCTTTTGTGTTTTTGGGTCATGGTTATCCTCTTCCGCTTTCCTTCAAAGTGTAGTGCGGGTTAGAATGACCGTTTGCCGTTTTTTTTTTCTTTTTTTCTTTTTTTTTCGGTGACTAAGTACCGGCTAGTTTAATGGTTTGTTGTTTGGCTTTGTGTAATTAGGTCTTGTATGCCCTCTTTCCCTTTGGTTCCGTGTGTTTGCGGGTTTGGGAAAAATACCTTTTAACGGTTCATTGTCGACTTTGTGTATTCGGAGGCTTATCTTGTCCTTTTGTCTGGCTGAAAGATTTTTCTTTTGTAATGTTTTGGGCCTATGTTTTGCTTAGAGTATTCCGGGTGTTATTGTTGTCATTGGTCGACTTGGTTGGTAGGTGGGACGTGGTGTGTGGACGTGGTGTGTATAAAAGTGCATACGATGAAATAAAATCCTTAGCTGTGTTTGAGACGTCGCCTCCTTGTGGCCTCTTTTCTTCTCGTCCCTTTTCCGAAATACCCCAGTCTCGGGTTAAACAAAACTATGGTTAACTTCCACCAGCTCGCCTGCACCCTTACATGTTTTTCACTATCAATCCCAGAAGCAGGCTTATTCCCTTTTTCGTATGGACCCACGTTTTCCCCACCACCGACTACGCTACTGGTACAAGCGTACACGATTTTGGACATCTTGGGACGCCGCCTTGCCGTCCTACAGGCAGACATGGCGTTCTTTGGGATCTCTCTGAGAAAGCGTCACGTGGACCCTGGGCACTTCGGGCATCTTTCGGCGACCCGGATTCCCTGGAGCTGCAAAAAGAAGATCATCAAGGCGTACAGGGATGCCACAAGTGCCAGGGTGCTGGAGCTGAAAAGGGCGTCGGTTCGGCTTTGGACGATTCTACTCGGAGAGGGTTACAGGAACCACCAGAGGTTTCGACTGTGGGACACAGGAAGAAGACAGCATTTTGAACGAAACTGGTATGTGCGACGAGGATTAGTGTTGGACGCTGTAAAAAGGTCGAATGTTGGGTTTGGAAATAGTTGTAGTTTTGTGAATGGTGCCCAATCCGCTGGGGCTCGGAGTTGCGGTATTGTGAATCCTTGTAAAGTCGCATTTACAGAGAGGACGGAGGAATTGTTGAGAGGAGGACCGAAGTTTTGTGTAAATGTAAAACCGTCGAGAGTAGATGTTTTTTCCGCGATCCAGACAATTGCTAGAAAAGTAGGGTTAGACGAAAGGGTTGCTTTTGTTGACAACGCGGTCAGTAGAATGGAAAGAGTTGTGGATGATTCGTATAAAAAAGACAAGAGGAATTTTCAGGCTATCACGGAAATAAGAAAGGACTTTAAATCTAGATCACTGGAATTGTTGCAGACCGATAAGAGCGGTATGTTTGCCGTCCTTCCGTTGGCGGTTTTTGAAAAAAAGTCAACAGAGGCATTGGACTCGGTATTCATGGCATGGCAAGGCAAGTTGGGAAAATTAAGGAAGGACATCTCAGCTACACTTAAAGACGAGGGTTTAGAGACCTTAGCCAGGAAAGTCTTGAATCAGCCGAGAAGCACTTTAAGTTTAAAATTCTTCTTAAAGGACCACAAGCCGGAAATGCCGTTCCGCACGGTTATTAATGAGAACGGAACGTGGCAAAGCATGGTTTCGAAGTTTCTTCAAAATGGTTTAGACTTCGCTAGATTAGAAAACAGTCTTTCGTTAAGAAACTCAGACGATTTTATTCAGATTTTAGATGCTCACCATGGGAGGCAATGCTCGTTGATCTCGATGGACATTAAAGATCTTTACTATTCTCTTGAAAAACAGCTGTTGATGAGTAGGGTTAGAGAGGCTTTGGAGCGTAATTTGGTAAAATTTCAATCAGGTACGGGGATTCCTGTAGATAGTTTTTTAGCGATCCTGGATCTTTATCTTAAAGCCACGGTAGTGGAGTTCAAGGAACGCATGTGGATTCAAAAGAAGGGTGTGTGTATTGGGTCGGCGGTAGCACCTATTTTGGCAGAAATTTATTTAAATTTTTTGGACAACGCGATCTCGGAAAGGCTGGCAGTTTGGGGGTCGGGTGAAGTTGTAGTGAGAAGGTATGTGGATGACATTGTGGTCATGAGCTTTCATGGGAAGGAGACGGGAGCAATAGAGAGTCTGGTGAGGGCCTCAGCACCGGAACTTACCTTTACTGTTGAAGGGCCAGACAGAGGAGTTTTGCAATTTTTAGATTTACGTATTCACGTGCAAGAAGGAGTGTGCTGGGAGTACGGAAAAGAATCGGCAAAGCCAGTTTTAAGTAGAAGAAGCTGCCATTCAAAGACTGTGAAGGCTGGGGTGGTCAAATCAATAATCGGAAACGCTCTAAAGAAGTCATGTCTTCATTATGTAGGCCAAGCCCTCAAAAGGCAGTGGGTGAGGTTAGAGGATGCGGGTTATGATAAAGTTTTCATCACGAGGCAGCTCTCCCCAAGTTTCGGCGAGAGAAATGGAACAACGAGAGAAAGAAGTAAAAAGGTTGCCGTAGTCCCGTACTACCACAGTGTTTCGCATAACCTTAAAGCGAGTGCTCACAGATTTGGAGTTGACGTAGTGTTTTCATCTGATTACAAATTAAACAGGATGACTCCGTTCTTTGCACCTCCAAAGGAATGCAGAAGGCAACATCAGGACAGGTCAGTGGCTTGCAAAGGAGGTGTAGTCTATGAGATACCCTTAGCATGTGCTTTTAGATATGTGGGGCAAACTTCGCGGTGCGTGAATGACAGACTGACTGAGCATAAAAGAAATGTAAAAAACGGGGCACCGAACTCGGAGATCGCCAAGCACATGGCTGAGTGCAACAATTGTAAGGTGTTTTGGTCGGAAACGGAGGTAATACATCTAGAGGAGAATGAGATAAAAAAGGTAGTGAAGGAAACAGTCCGAATTAAGTCGATGGGAAATTGTATTAGCCAGCCATTAATGCATCTAGGAGAAAGCTCAAGAAAATTCCTCAAGATGTAAACCCCCGTTTTTTTTTGTTTTTTTTTTAGCTATCCAGCACTTTGTGCGCTGCCTACAAAGATGCAGTACAGGTGCAGGACATATTGTTTGTTCTGGTATTCCTTGTTACTTCTTTCAAGTGTGTAGTTGAGGTTGGAACTCTTGCATTCTCCCCTTTTGTGTTTTTGGGTCATGGTTATCCTCTTCCGCTTTCCTTCAAAGTGTAGTGCGGGTTAGAATGACCGTTTGCCGTTTTTTTTTTTCTTTTTTTCTTTTTTTTTCGGTGACTAAGTACCGGCTAGTTTAATGGTTTGTTGTTTGGCTTTGTGTAATTAGGTCTTGTATGCCCTCTTTCCCTTTGGTTCCGTGTGTTTGCGGGTTTGGGAAAAAAACCTTTTAACGGTTCATTGTCGACTTTGTGTATTCGGAGGCTTATCTTGTCCTTTTGTCTGGCTGAAAGATTTTTCTTTTGTAATGTTTTGGGCCTATGTTTGGCTTAGAGTATTCCGGGTGTTATTGTTGTCATTGGTCGACTTGGTTGGTAGGTGGGACGTGGTGTGTGGACGTGGTGTGTATAAAAGTGCATACGATGGAATAAAATCCTTAGCTGTGTTTGAGACGTCGCCTCCTTGTGGCCTCTTTTCTTCTCGTCCCTT
Source organism: Ixodes persulcatus (assembly GCA_013358835.2). Lineage (NCBI taxonomy): Eukaryota > Metazoa > Arthropoda > Arachnida > Ixodida > Ixodidae > Ixodes > Ixodes persulcatus. The sequence continues at coordinate 164,528 of JABSTQ010011143.1, forward strand.
TTCCGAAATACCCCAGTCTCGGGTTAAACAAAACTATGGTTAACTTCCACCAGCTCGCCTGCACCCTTACAATTTTTTCACTATCAATCCCAGAAGCAGGCTTATTCCCTTTTTCGTATGGACCCACGTTTTCCCCACCACCGACTACGCTACTGGTACAAGCGTACACGATTTTGGACATCTTGGGACGCCGCCTTGCCGTCCTACAGGCAGACATGGCGTTCTTTGGGATCTCTCTGAGAAAGCGTCACGTGGACCCTGGGCTCTTCGGGCATCTTTCGGCGACCCGGATTCCCTGGAGCTGCAAAAAGAAGATCATCAAGGCGTACAGGGATGCCACAAGTGCCAGGGTGCTGGAGCTGAAAAGGGCGTCGGTTCGGCTTTGGACGATTCTACTCGGAGAGGGTTACAGGAACCACCAGAGGTTTCGACTGTGGGACACAGGAAGAAGACAGCATTTTGAACGAAACTGGTATGTGCGACGAAGATTAGTTTTGGACGCTGTAAAAAGGTCGAATGTTGGGTTTGGAAATAGTTGTAGTTTTGTGAATGGTGCCCAATCCGCTGGGGCTCGGAGTTGCGGTATTGTGAATCCTTGTAAAGTCGCATTTACAGAGAGGACGGAGGAATTGTTGAGAGGAGGACCGAAGTTTTGTGTAAATGTAAAACCGTCGAGAGTAGATGTTTTTTCCGCGATCCAGACAATTGCTAGAAAAGTAGGGTTAGACGAAAGGGTTGCTTTTGTTGACTACGCGGTCAGTAGAATGGAAAGAGTTGTGGATGATTCGTATAAAAAAGACAAGAGGAATTTTCAGGCTATCACGGAAATAAGAAAGGACTTTAAATCTAGATCACTGGAATTGTTGCAGACCGATAAGAGCGGTATGTTTGCCGTCCTTCCGTTGGCTGTTTTTGAAAAAAAGTCAACAGAGGCATTGGACTCGGTATTCATGGCATGGCAAGGCAAGTTGGGAAAATTAAGGAAGGACATCTCAGCTACACTTAAAGACGAGGGTTTAGAGACCTTAGCCAGGAAAGTCTTGAATCAGCCGAGAAGCACTTTAAGTTTAAAATTCTTCTTAAAGGACCACAAGCCGGAAATGCCGTTCCGCACGGTTATTAATGAGAACGGAACGTGGCAAAGCATGGTTTCGAAGTTTCTTCAAAAAGGTTTAGACTTCGCTAGATTAGAAAACAGTCTTTCGTTAAGAAACTCAGACGATTTTATTCAGATTTTAGATGCTCACCATGGGAGGCAATGCTCGTTGATCTCGATGGACATTAAAGATCTTTACTATTCTCTTGAAAAACAGCTGTTGATGAGTAGGGTTAGAGAGGCTTTGGAGCGTAATTTGGTAAAATTTCAATCAGGTACGGGGATTCCTGTAGATAGTTTTTTAGCGATCCTGGATCTTTATCTTAAAGCCACGGTAGTGGAGTTCAAGGAACGCATGTGGATTCAAAAGAAGGGTGTGTGTATTGGGTCGGCGGTAGCACCTATTTTGGCAGAAATTTATTTAAATTCTTTGGATAACGCGATCTCGGAAAGGCTGGCAGTTTGGGGGTCGGGTGAAGTTGTAGTGAGAAGGTATGTGGATGACATTGTGGTCATGAGCTTTCATGGGAAGGAGACGGGAGCAATAGAGAGTCTGGTGAGGGCCTCAGCACCGGAACTTACCTTTACTGTTGAAGGGCCAGACAGAGGAGTTTTGCAATTTTTAGATTTACGTATTCACGTGCAAGAAGGAGTGTGCTGGGAGTACGGAAAAGAATCGGCAAAGCCAGTTTTAAGTAGAAGAAGCTGCCATTCAAAGACTGTGAAGGCTGGGGTGGTCAAATCAATAATCGGAAACGCTCTAAAGAAGTCATGTCTTCATTATGTAGGCCAAGCCCTCAAAAGGCAGTGGGTGAGGTTAGAGGATGCGGGTTATGATAAAGTTTTCATCACGAGGCAGCTCTCCCCAAGTTTCGGCGAGAGAAATGGAACAACGAGAGAAAGAAGTAAAAAGGTTGCCGTAGTCCCGTACTACCACAGTGTTTCGCATAACCTTAAAGCGAGTGCTCACAGATTTGGAGTTGACGTAGTGTTTTCATCTGATTACAAATTAAACAGGATGACTCCGTTCTTTGCACCTCCAAAGGAATGCAGAAGGCAACATCAGGACAGGTCAGTGGCTTGCAAAGGAGGTGTAGTCTATGAGATACCCTTAGCATGTGGTTTTAGATATGTGGGGCAAACTTCGCGGTGCGTGAATGACAGACTGACTGAGCATAAAAGAAATGTAAAAAACGGGGCACCGAACTCGGAGATCGCCAAGCACATGGCTGAGTGCAACAATTGTAAGGTGTTTTGGTCGGAAACGGAGGTAATACATCGAGAGGAGAATGAGATAAAAAGGGTAGTGAAGGAAACAGTCCGAATTAAGTCGATGGGAAATTGTATTAGCCAGCCATCAATGCATCTAGGAGAAAGCTCAAGAAAATTCCTCAAGATGTAAACCCCCGTTTTTTTTTTTGTTTTTTTTTAGCTATCCAGCACTTTGTGCGCTGCCTACAAAGATGCAGTACAGGTGCAGGACATTTTGTTTGTTCTGGTATTCCTTGTTACTTCTTTCAAGTGTGTAGTTGAGGTTGGAACTCTTGCATTCTCCCCTTTTGTGTTTTTGGGTCATGGTTATCCTCTTCCGCTTTCCTTCAAAGTGTAGTGCGGGTTAGAATGACCGTTTGCCGTTTTTTTTTTCTTTTTTTCTTTTTTTTTTTTCGGTGACTAAGTACCGGCTAGTTTAATGGTTTGTTGTTTGGCTTTGTGTAATTAGGTCTTGTATGCCCTCTTTCCCTTTGGTTCCGTGTGTTTGCGGGTTTGGGAAAAAAAACTTTTAACGGTTCATTGTCGACTTTGTGTATTCGGAGGCTTATCTTGTCCTTTTGTCTGGCTGAAAGATTTTTCTTTTGTAATGTTTTGGGCCTATGTTTGGCTTAGAGTATTCCGGGTGTTATTGTTGTCATTGGTCGACTTGGTTGGTAGGTGGGACATGGTGTGTGGACGTGGTGTGTATAAAAGTGCATACGATGGAATAAAATCCTTAGCTGTGTTTGAGACGTCGCCTCCTTGTGGCCTCTTTTCTTCTCGTCCCTTTTGCGAAATACCCCAGTCTCGGGTTAAACAAAACTACAGAACGAGGTCCGGTAAGAGCTTGCAGGCATAAGGTGCTTCATACCATAAAGTTCCAGAAGCCACTGCAATTGGAAGTAAAGTGCATTTCATTCCTCTGCAGAACGGAGAGTTTAATAGCTAGCATGCATTAATAAGGTGATACTGCCATGAATGCGCCGAATTTTCAATGCAGCACTATATCACCAAATTGTAAACTGTGCCGGGCAACACTAAAAACTGGAAGCATTATTCCAAACTATCCCAGCTTAAAGTTAACCACGGCAGAAGCTTCAAGCCATCCTTGCGAATTCAGTGCAGAAAGCAAGCCATGTGATCTTGTAGTTGGACGCCATGGTACGTCGAGCTTATAATCATGTGTCACGCTGTTTTTACTGCAATGGCTTGTAGCGTCAAAAGTGGTCCAGCTTAAAGAGATACAAAGTATAGACGTTTGTGAGTGGGGCCCTTGCCAACTCTTCAGCTACATTGCGAGGCAGGTACTCAGACGTTCAAACCGGGATGTTTGCTGCCTATAACCCTGAGACCAGCTTGTGCCCAGCTATTATTTGAGTGTTGTATATGACCTTGACAGTGCCATTATTTGAGAAACAGTTTTACAAATGTTAGAAATTACTGACCCACAGAGAGACTGTCTTAACGACTAACGACTTGGGATACCTAACTGAATACTCATATATTAACTAAATGCAACACCATTATCTGGCAGGCATTTTATTTTTCAACAGGCTGGGTCGACTCCTCATTTAAGAGAAGGAGTCGATGCATAATAGGACAATACAAACAAAAATATTCCTTAGAATTCGTTTTGCACCCCCCAAACGATGTGTTTTTGAAGGCAATATACACAAGACACTTGATTTAGAAAGTGCCTCAACTGTACAAATCCATATGCAGTAAGGGCGCTTGCCAAGCCTATTGTCACTCTGTCCAGGTTAAGCCGAGTTAGAGTATAAAAGTACACGCTCACTGACAGAATGAGAAAGGCAAGAAGAAGTCTCTGTTGTTCCGCCACCAGCCCGCCTGCTACCTTCGATGACGTTTCAGCGTCTTATGAGCCTCGAGTGAGCACATCCGTTCAAAGTGAGGTAAAAGTAGAAGCGCGTGCTGGAGAACGCCCAGCCATTCTCTTTTTGTCATTGACTATACTACATATTCTTAGTATGATATATTTTTAAGTGAGACAAAGTATTGAAAATATGCAGTCCACCTTTGGCCATAATACAGAATTCTGATAAAGACAACAACAATGTATGCGTATTTTCATCCACCGTTTTTCAAATAAGTGCTCCCGCCTATCGGAACATCTACACATGTGGTACGTGAGTGGGTTCAGGACTGAAAGGCTAGAAAATAAAGCGCTCACAAGGCTTGTCTGGCCCTTTCAACCATGCAGGTACATTCGTCAAAAAGTCCCCATTTCTAGCCAAATTGTTTTTAGAATGAGCAAATCTAGTCCACGCTTGAGGTAGACCACTGAATCGTGATTCCCCCGGAATGTGTGAGTCCTCCTTCAAACTCCGGTACAACCTGCAACTGAACTCTGTTTTACTGCGGCACGCATCCATGCTGCCTGCTTCAGAGGAAAACCACTGTTTGTGTTAAAGACGACATCCCACAACGTACAGGCAACAATGTTTAACAAACTAAAATAAAATTCATATCAATCAATAGACACAGATAGGCTCACAAAGTGATGAAACCATGATTGTTGTTGTTGGTTTTACTCTTGCATACGAACAAAAATGATCTCCTCTTTTCTCCGATGTACAGTAAAACCCCTTATCTTCGTGGCCCCTATTTCTTCTCGAAGCGGTCACAGAGGACATAATCACGGCCACTAATTTACGCAAAATTAAAGGCTGCAAAAATTAAGGGGTTTACAGTACTTCCGTGTGTCACATGAAGTTAACATTTCAAGGAGGCTGAAGGATTGTTTAAAAAAAAAAATGGCCTATGCAAAAACAAAAACGCCCTTCTCCAGGTTAGGCACGCGAGGTTCTTTTGTACTACATATAAGGTGGCAAATATGTTTCGACAGAGCTTTTGGTAAAAAGGAGTCTCACAGCTAGCTATACTTGGCGTCAACTATATTTTTTTTTGTGCTGCATTGTAAAGGCTAGAGTAGCTTCCACAGCGCTTCAGCCCAGCACTGTCGCGAGGGCATGTGGTTTAGTGTTGCATCTCAATTGCATGGTCCAGAGAAACTGGCGCTGACATGTTGGAGCACTCCGGAATAATAACACGCCGACTATAGAAGCATTGAGAGATGCGCGCATGCGAACCGTGCATTTCTTGGAAGAAGTGGATTCGAGGAAAAGTAAAAACAATATGTGTACTTACGGCGGTCATACTTGCCTTTCTCAAGCATAATCACTTGTCCCCAGGTAGCACCATCCAGTAAGAAGCACCAGCAACACGCCCACGAGGCGCTTCCGACTCCTGGATTGAATGACGACCCACCTCAGGTCTTGGAAGGAGATCCGAAACACTGCTTTAGGCCAGATGTTGTTTCTGGCGAGGCAAGGGGCTGAAAATAGAAATTAACAAATTTATCTGAAGCGATACATTCCTATAGCATAAACTCTAGGATAGCAGGCATTTTTAGGTCAGTGATGCGTTTTAATTAAACACAGAAATAACCAGCAGCCCCCGTTTTGCATAAATGTAATCGACAGTGTGAAAACAATCGCTAGTATGAGTTTGTCAAGAGAACGCTCGCGGTGTATAAAAGCTTCGTTCAATTTACATGCACCTCCTGCACCGGTGCAGAGAAAAGTGTGGGCGGTGTACTTCATGTAAGCGATTTGGCGAGCGACGAGACGAGCTTTAGCGACAAGGACTCTATCGAACAGTCAGCCGCGCGACGAGACACACCTTATGAAACCGATTGGTGCAAGCGATCAAGGCGATAAGCGACGTTTTCAAAAATCCAAACACCGAGCGACGCAAGCAGCAACAGGACAACACGCCGCTTCGCGTGTTCTTCCCCGGGTGAGTACTACCGTTGCTACCGATTCCTATCGCGCTGTTAGCTGTTCATTTTGGTTCATTTGACCCACGTGCAGTCGAGAGGAGCCGTTTATGAACACCCACGCACATGTCTAGCGGGGGAGGGGGGGCACTCACTTGATCGAATGACATTTTAGCGAACACCCACGTTTCACCGAATGGCAGTTTAGCGAATAGTCGGACGCCGCGAAGCGGCGTTTTTTGGGTGAGCCAAATGGGTTCACATTTTTGTAATGAGCCGCCATTTTTAGCGAACAGCGACATTTTTGTAATGTTGCTGTTCGCTAAAACGTCATTCACTCATGTGATATGGACCTGTCATAGGGGTAGGCAGAGCTCTGAATCAACAATCGCGACGCGAGAGCCGAGTGCGCTGTGATTTGGCCGCCCGCGCTCGCTCCGTTGAGTCGCACTGTAGCGTATGCCTTCGGGTGCCGATTATTTGACCAAGATACAGCACGCCGCTTTGTCGCCGCGAATCATTTGTCCGAATGCCTGCGAAACCATAACACCGTTTGGCACATCCAACGCTGCGGCGCCTGGCAACTGCACGCAGCGGCGCGCAGTTGTCAGCACTTGAAAAAGGTTGTTTGCAACTAACAACCGCTTAGCAGATAGATTAAGAAAGCATAACATAAGCGCATACAAGCCGCTACGTTGGGCCACCGGTGCTTGCGAAGGGCTCGCGCCGCAGCGCGCGGTTGTCAGGCGCCGCAGCGTTGCATATGCCTCAGCTTCGCAAACATTCGGACAAATGGTTCGCGGCGACAAAGCGGTGTGCTGTATGTTGGTCAAGTAAGCGGCACTCGAAGGCATACGTTACAGTGCGAGTCAACGGAGGGAGCGCGGGCGGTGAATTCACAGCGCACTCGGCTCTGGCGTCGCGATTGTTGATTCAGAGCTCTGCCTACCCCTATGACATGTGCGCGGTTGATCATAAACGGCTCCTCTCGACTGCACGCGGGTCAAATTGAACCAAAGTGAACAGCTAACAGCGCGATAGGAATCGGTGGCAACGGTAGTTCTCACCCGGGGAACAACGCGCGAAGCGGCGTGTTGTCCGTCTTGCACTCCAGTCGAAAAGGCAAAATAAGGACACAAATACTATATATATATATACAAGAAATATCGCGCGCAGAAGAGAATAGAAACACTTAGAAGCAATAAAAAATGCACTTGAACAGATAAAAATAGGTAATGGAATCGAAAAACAGAGGATTAAGAGGAGGCAAACGACAAGGCAATGCGATCTCAAGGCAGGGCGGCCAGGCGAGGGACAGTCTCTCCGATAATTCCTCGCGCGCGGGCCAGGGCGCTTGGGAAAATAGCAAATCGTCTATTACTCTAGCTCAAAATTGTCACGAACACTTGGCACACATGTTTACACTGAAGCGCACCTAACATAATTTAAAAGTAGAACGAAAACGGGACGAGATTCCCTTACCGCTTCACGGAAAGACAAACACCTTCGGATCCTAAGCCTAACGGGCGAACTACGAAGTCTCCGGCGATCAGACGAGGCAAGCCAGCCGCTTTGCACTGACCCAGGATGACCACGCCTGGTTGACCTATGAGAGGCGCCGTCGAGTTGAGAACCAGAGTCGCGCCAGAAAAGGACCGCAAAACATCTGTCTTGTGAAACGTAAAGCGAGCCGACGACCCTCCTGCCGCTGCGCAGTTCACCTTCTCCGCGACGATGGGAAGCGGGCAAGCCGAAGCCGGGAAACTAGGCGAGCCGGGGAGCCGCGGCAGCCACTGGGCGGAAGCTTTACGTTTCGGTTTCGCCTTTCCCCGACGCGGGCTCTCGGTTGCGGGGTGGTGGGTTTGCGGATAGTTGCGGCGGTTGCGGCGACGGAGCCACAAAAAGACGCCGAGTTGGCCGAGTACGAGTGACGGTCCATGGTACGACCAACGGGCAGTTTGCCGCTGTCGATCGGTGATGCTCTCGGCTTGGTGTCACGATCGGTCTGTTGCCGTGCACGTTGGCTTTGCTATGCGGTACGGTTGTTCGGCTGTCGAATACTTGTGGAGAACATTATTCGAGACAGTCGCCCCAAGACGTCGCCATGAAGAGTTGACCGAGGAATTTGTGGCTCATGCGTCGGTCTATGTTACGTTTCGAAATGTAGGGTATATGTAACGATACCGGTGGTAAATGATGGACGTTTTTGTTGGAAGATGGCGGTCGCCTTTCTGCATGTATGATTTGGCGATACCGGTGGTCTTGAGGTATCAGCGTTGTTTTGGAAAGATGTCGGTCGCCTACGTCATCGGACGCAAAATCATACCAGCCGCACCGAATCATATCGGCAGGCAAACTGGCTGCCAGTATAGACAGACGCTTAGCGATAGCGGTTCCGGTATCTCCAGTTATGCAGAACGCCAAACCAAACAAGCTGCATCCATAATAACAAGAAATTATTTTGGCGTCATACCAGAACTGTACAAGCAGCAGGTATGTTTCTTGTGCGTTTTTCCAATAGGGAAGCTCAGTTACAAACTATAGACCCATTTCGTTAACATCTAGTTGTTGTAAATTGCCAGAACACGTCATTTCAAAGCATATAAGAACGTTTTTAGATACTTATCAAGTACATGATAGCAAGCAATACGGGTTTCGAAAAGGTTTATCTACCACTACTTAATTAACGGAACTAATTCATGATTTTTCTTCGACTCTTGAAACAGAGGTCAGGGCGACATAATATTTTTCCACTTCCAGAAGGCCTTCGACAAGGTGAACCATAATAAGCTGCTCGTTAAGCTAGAGCCTTTGCTAAAGAATTCCAAACTCCTGCGGTGGATTGAAGCGTTCTTGACTCTTAGAAAACAGTTTGTTAGTATTGATGGGCATGATTCGACGCTACGAGAAGTTTACTCGGGAGTCCCACAGGGATCTGTACTCGGACCCTTGTTGTTCTTAATTTTTATAAATGACGTCCTTCGTGACATTTCTGCAAAAGCAAGGCTCTTCGCTGATGATTGCATCTTATATAATTATATAAACGATGACAGTGATTCCATCGAGTTTATCGGTTGTTTACAAAAAAAATTCGCAAGCGGTGTGAAAGCTGGCAGATGTCTTTAAACTTGGAAAAGACTGTTTGCATGTCAATGACACATCAGAAAACTCCTGCGGTGCTTAACTACCATTTAAACGGAAAACCTTAGTCTAGAGTAAACGAATTTAAATACTTAGGGGTAACAATAACCAGCGATCTTCGATAGGATAATCACATTAATAATATAATTAAGAAAGCTACAGGTAAACTGGTCATTAAGAAGGTCGTTAAAAATGGCCACACCGGACACTAAATTGTTACCTTTTAAAATGATGATAAGACCAAGTATAGAATATGCCAGTGAAGTGTGGGACCCGTACACAAAGAAGTTAGTATTAAAATTAGAGAGGATTCAGAAATTGGCGCTGCGCTTTATTTTATCGAAGTATAGAAGGCTAGATTCGCCCACGGAACTGTATTCCAAGGGAGGAATCAATCTACTGGAAGAGAGGCGGAGAAATAAACGCTTGAAAATGCTTTACTTGATTTTAAACGGGACGCTTCTGCTGGACAAAGATAGATTGATAAGACACCATACCTCTAGAATTACGCGAAACAACCACACTAGAACACTTGAAGAATATCATTAAGCCAAAAATTGCTTTAAAAATTCATATTTGCCCCGAACCATAAAAGGGTGGAATGCGCTGCCAGAAAGCACTGTTGCAGCCAAAACCGTTTCTGAATTTATGAGAGGTATGTAAAAGTTATTGTAAAATTATGTATTTAAATCTGTTGCTCACAGTGCTTTGTGTATTTCTTTTGTAAGTGTGTTCCATTGTGTTTGATAATATGACCGTAGATACGATGGTAATGTATGTTGTGCACCATGTTCTGCGAGGCTATTTTATGTTCACTTTTGTGGCTCACCCTTATCATGGTCCCCGTTGGGAGGACTAATAGTATTGTCAAATGAAAAAAAAATTAGATGCGGTGCTAGGAAGCTGATGTGCTCTGGCGCGGGTTGTTTTAACATTTGTGGAGGACGGAAAAGCGTTTCCTATGATTTTAGATAAAGCTTCAGATAACTGTCAATCATGATTTTAAGCCATAATATGGCCAAGTGTCGTTACTCTGAAGCGTAGCTAACCTACTGGCACTACCGGGAACAATGAGGAAGAGGCAGGTGTCAAAAGGTAGTGGCTTGTGGAATCCACGGGGCTTACATCATGGCCCCTCCAGATATTACAAGCTTCTTAAACAAGGGCATGAATAGTGTCATTAAATAAACTAGGCTTCAGAGTAGCGACACTTGGCCATATTGTGGCTTAAAATCATGGTTGCCAGTTATTTGAAGATTTATCTGAAATCGCAAGAAACGCTTTTCCGTCCTCCACTTTAAACAGTTTCCGACACAGCAAAGCAATATTACATGACCTTCCTAACACCGAATCTAATGCTGAGCAAGTCGCACTTTTGAATCATGACGATCGGCAGTTGCGCCTGCTCTGCACAAGCACCCGAATGGCGGCGCCCACGACACTGTCGGGGAAGAGAGTGCCGATAGTCTAAGCGCAGCTCATTTATTGGCTCTAGTTCCCGCAAACCTCCTTTCCCCTGACTGAAACTGAAACTAAGTATGAATAATACACCATTATTATAGCTTATTTAGTTATAACCAACTACACACAATAAGAGGAGGAAGCGGCCGGGTAGGAGAAACGCGGGTTTTATGTGCGACCGTTCTAACCGTCTCAAAAGAGAGAACGCGCGAGCTTGCGCTGGTTTAAAAAAAAGACGATCCAAAGAAAAGAGACGGCATGCTGTGTGCTTTGTAATTGTGCGTCTCATTGCAAATTGTTGTGTGTATGTTTATACAGCCGGAAGTTAGTCTGCCTTAGTGGGCGTCTGGTGTCTCAGCTGTAGATGAGCAGCTTAGCCAGTGTGGTACAGAGCGCGACACTGTTAGCGCGAACAAGCGATCGCCGGTTTTTCCAGTTTTTCTCTTTGAAACTAAGAGATGTCATCCAAGTTATTATTGCTTTGGAAAGAGCTCATTTAGTTCTACAATGTCAGCGATAAAATTTTGTGCTCGTTAATACTAGTTAGAAGTAAAATGCGAAAATGCGCCGATGTCGTGTTCGCGCTAACAGTGTCGCGATGTGTACAACCGCAAACCTGGGGTCTATAACGTGCACCACGCAGTAGTGACACACGACCGCACGCCGGTAGGATGCTCCTCCAGATCGAAACGGCAGGGGCGGAATGGGTTCTGCAGCGCGAGCTTTCGCTCCAGGTGCTCCAAGCTTGTGTGCGCTAGACCATGCACTCGGCCACCGATTTACCCCCCTCCCCCCCCCCCCCCCCCCCCCTTTGTGAAGATCGACGATGGACGTCGATCGTCTCGAGGTAATGTCACGTAATAGCATTATACATAGCCTCCTTTATACTGATAATGCCTGCCCAATGGTTAGCTTCCCCATGCTTCGTCGTCGTTGCGCCTGCTTCCCAAATTTGCCACTAGAGGCGCCAAAACCCCATACAAAAATGCAGCCGACGCTTCTCCGCTGCCCGCTGCTACAGTCCACTGTGACGCCATTTGTGAAATGAATACATTTGTAACCCGTGCTACATAACTAGCGCAGGGCACCGTCAGTATAGTTTTCATATATAAAAGAAGTCTTAACCTTTCTCTTAGCTTTCACTTCTTGGTTTCGTTTCTATGCTGAAATGTTACCAGACCTCTGGTGCTTGTCACAGCGACAACAGTAATAGTCAAACCAAATTAAAAAGGAGACAGAGGGGCTGGCGGACGCTCACGACGTTGCAACAGCAGCCACTTGGCGTTTTTATTGTTTCCAGAGCAGAGCCGGACAACATGCGACCCGCGGACCACATGCGGCAGTCAAGGGATTTTTCTCAGGACCACGAACGAGCCTTCGCTGACCGAAAACCTGCGCACCCGTCGGCAACGCACTGCCCGGGTATCTTAAAATACATTTTCAATTTAAAAAAAAAATTTTAAGCTCACAGTTTTTTTTTTATGTTTTGACCGGTTTCTTCTGTTCTGCACTGTTTTTCATGGATGCAGTTCTAGAGCTTTAACGATTTCCTAGATAGTGGCTTGTTGAAGAAGATCTTCTTGAGGTCACGCTTGTCAGACACGGATGCAGGGTAGTTTGTGGAAATCGGCCTGAAATACTTAGTAGACAGAATTTGCAGGAAATCTTTGTAGTGGTTTACATCTTTATCTGCCTTTGCGCATTTCAGAACGCCATGGTTCATAAGTGTATCTACGCAAGTCTCATCAGCTACATACAAAGGCGTTTTCAGCATATTTCGTTTTTTTCAGTAAAACCTCTACGAAGTTCTTCAGCGCATACAGCACCCTCACTACCTTCTCCGATGGATAGTATAGTCCTGCCCTGTCCTGGTGCCTGATGATGGAATCACTGTGAGCCGTAGAAGCCTGCTTAATAACCAGTAGGAAGCAGTCACTGCAGTTGACATGTTCCTTCACCACCTGTGCCAAATATCCACCTGCTACTACGTGACGCCACACGCACACCGTGTGGCGTCACGGTGTGCGTACCGGGAGCTGCAGACAGCCTCGTGCTATTGAGCTATGCCGGCTATGGCTAAGCGCTCTAGAGCTCTGAGAATCAAGCGACAACCGAAAGAAGTTACTCGTGTCACAAAAACATTACGTGATCACGTGACCTATTTAAACACGTAAGGTTACGTTACCGCGTAACCTAACATGGAAAATTTACGTTATCACATAGCTTAACGTGATAACGTAGCTTACACTAGCTACAGTGAACTGTAGTAGCAGACAGCGGACAAGCGTCGTCTGCTTTTTTGTATGGGGTTTTGGCGCCCCTAGTAGCAAATATGTGAAGTAGGCGCGACGACGACAAAGAAACCATTGGGCAGGCATTTTCAGTATAAAGGAGGCTATGCATTATATAAATTATAAACACATTGAACGACTGAACGACTCAACTTTTCAATTCTTGGATTTTAATATGGCGGTAGCCTATTGCACTTACTGTTGATGAACAGCAATATGAGGTGACGAGGTAATGATTAAATGATAAGGCTCTATAAGGACGACCACATTAGTGGGTGTCGAATGTCGCACCATACCAGGATGGTATGGTGCACTAATGTGATGCCTGATGCCGTTTTTTTTTTGTTGTTTTTCTCAAAAACTTGTTTATTTCATTTGCAGCAAGATTTGGCGCGTTATCACAGAAAAGTATTTTCGGTAGGGCAAAAGAAGGGAAAGGAGAGCGTAGAATGTCAATGACGCGTTTCGACGTCGTGGCAGGTATCGTGTAAACTTCCAACCACATAGAGCACGCACCGACCACGACTTGGCAGATGCGGATACGTTTCGCCACACACTGACTGAATAGTGGATCGTTTTGAGTTAGTGTTCATGATGGCGCTGGACTCGAGGAAGACCTCGAGTCTTTCCACAATGTTAGCCCAGGTGCCAGCACTTTTGTGGAAAGCGGTATGTGTTCGAAACGTCAACAACATCGGTACCACGTGCTATGCTTGGCACTGGACGCTTACCATTCGCTGAGAAGAAACTTGCTTTTTCGTCTGCAACAAGTCGTCCGATATCAGGTCATCACCGCAACTCCATCTCCCGACAAAACAGGTCTTCATTGTCCGCATGTCCATAGGTAGCAATCACGTGATCTTATAAATTCCCGAACGCTGATAGCTTGCCGTCACTAAACGCCGTTCGTTCATAGCGTCTTCATTGCAACTAAACGTCTTCCTTTTTATTCTGATGGTTTTCATCATATTCCTCCTAAGCTGTACTTACAACAGTATGTGTGTCGGTACTTCGGAAAATATTCCAACGGCGTTTGTTTTCTGGGAACTATAATGTAACAACCTTTACGACATCTTCCAAATCCCGTGAAACACAATATTTTATGACGTCATTTTTCAGTCGTCAATATAATGGTGAGGTAAGTACCGTAAACCGCGAAGCAGTTTTCTTGACGCCCGCTTCCACTGGTGTCTTTGAAGATTAAAGCCCGGTTCACACAGTTGCGTTTGACTGCGTTTGACTGCGTTGCGGCAGCGAGACACCAGGACATCCCTGATATCCCGCGCCAGGATGGTTCCTTCAATTGGATTCCACGCTTCATACAAAGCACAGATGTGCCGGTGACTCGCTTTCGGTTCTCGCCGCAACGCAGTCAAACGCACTCAAACGCAAGTGTCTGAAGCGGCCTTTAGTCTACTGAGCGTGCATTCCTGCAGAAGAAGTTTTCATTGATAGAATATTGACATGTCAATCAACAATAGACCCTTTTCAAAAGTCAGAGTCCTCTTGTGGCAGTCCAAAAAGCTCCAATATTGCCGCTCTAATGGCGGTGATAGGAGATCATGCGCGGCTAAATCAAGCACGCTCGATTTTTTGCATCGAAGGTGACGTGAAACGGCCAACATCTTTTCCTGTTTCTGCTCTATGCTTTCCAAGACGTTCGATTTTTCTGGTGTCGAGAAACAGTGTAGTTCCGCCATTAGAGCGTCGGGTCTGGCTCTGCACAAGGTAGGTAGACTGACTTTCGGAAAGGGTCTATTTTAAGATTTATTGCGAAAGCCCGTGACAACCGCCGAACCGCATCTCCCTATATGGAGTATTCACTGGACGCCATACTTGTGGGTGCTGTTCAGAGCGCAAGCTCAGAACGAGCCCCCATTAATAGATTGCTAAGACCGGCAATCTTGATGGTGTGGAATGCTTGTTGCAAGCGAACTGTGGAAGCTCGCCGTCAGCACGCGCTCAGCAGTCGCGCACACAGCTATGGCCGCCAGTGAATACTCCCTATATCACAGAACAATTTAAGGCTGAACTTCATGGGACGAATATGCTGCGAATAACCGACGAATTTTCCCCGCCGGCTTTTGCTCTGCGCGTGGAATCAACACAGTGGCTGCTATCTTCAGCTGAGACACCAGACGCCCACTGAGGCTGAATAACTTCCGTCGTAATCGTGATCGGGAGCTAGCTTCTTGAGGGCGAATTCAGCATCTTTCAAGTTGCGGCCAGCCAAACTAGCAAATAAAAAACGAAGGTTAGCGAAACTGGCAGGAATAAGCTGGTAGAAAGTCGCAGGGGGACCTTTTCAAGGCTTTATAAGAAACTAAGGGCCGGTTGCACCAACTTCGCTTACCTTAACCCAAAGCGGCTCTTTCCTAAGCCGGCTTAGCACCCTAAACCAAGCTCGGATAAGCACGGGTTTAAATAACCGTTGCACCAATGTAAACTCGGGTTTACAGACGCGCCCGTAGCTAAACCCTGGATTTGCGTAGGGAATCTAGGGACAAACAGAGCGAACTAGGGAACGCTCAGAGGGACGAATACGATTGGCGGAGAGAAATCACGTAATGTAAACAACTTTTTTTGCCGCGGTCGTCGGCGCCGGTGGTTGTTCTTCGCTGTTTTTCTCCGGTGAGTAGCAGATGAAACATTGTTTGATTGAACAACTCTGACACGAACTTTTGTAAACTTGACAAAAACATATTTGAAAACTTTAAATAAATACGAAAGATCTGTACATTTGTCTACGTGTGGTTTCTTATAGATGCTAGCAGAAGACTGCCACTGCGAATCGTTTTCACTTCTGCTCCTATCTGCTCCCCAATTCGAAATGAAGGAAACGACGCGTAACCGGGCTCCAAATTTCACTGAACGCGAGAAGGACGCATTATTAGATCTAGTGGAAGAATTCAAGAACATTGTCGAGAGCAAAACAACGGATAAGATTACTACAAAAACCAAAAACCGGGTATGGGACCGAATTACGCTAAAATTCAATGCGGTCATGGGTGCTAGGCGAGAGGCTCATCAGCTGAAAAAATGTTACGAAAATATAAAGAAGAAGGCCCGGAAAGACTTGGCCGCGAACAGGCTGGCCGTGAGGGCCACTGGTGGGGGTCCCTGCCCGACGCCTCTCAGCAGGACAACCGAAAGGTTGACATCCTTCATCGGGCCGCTGCTGGAGCCTCTAGCGAACTGCTTCGACTCCGACGCTGTGCCCTCTGAAGGTAATTCAACCTTGGTCATTTCTAGCTTGCATGCCCTTCCGTAGGCACGTATCTAATAGTTTTGTTTCTATTATTTTCCGTCCAGTGCACGAAGACACTCAGAGCATCACAACAGAGCAATATTACCTGCCGTGGGACCCTGAGTTCGAAGTCACGAACCCCAGTTCACAGGTAAACATATACTCGAGAACACACGACAACGAGGCCGAATTTTGTTTTTTCCTAAAGTCATTAAGACTGAAATTACACCTGTACCTCCCCCCCCCCCTTTTTTATTTATTTTGTTCTAATAATTAAAATTGCTTTAGCAAGCTCAATAGCATGGCTGTGGAGTTCAGAAAGTAAGCTAGAGCACCCCTATAGGGATGATATCCTAGGCTCACAATTTCTAAGCGAAATTTAATATTATACAATGACTTAATATGATGGCTATACACAGAATTAATTAAGACATATGGTTAAATATGTGCAGAAGTAGCAGGGACAAAAGCACACAGTGTTTGTGTCTTGTGTTTCCTTTATCACTGATATTCTGTGTCATAACCTCAATGTGTGCTGCTTTTTTTTTACCATATGTTTTGACATTTTTCAAACATGTTGAGACATGAAATAGAGATCTTCAGGAGGGCACCACTGAAGGACCCAAATAAATATTTGTCACTGGCTTTATTTCTGTCAAGGTAACCATATGGTTTAAATTAACACTATATGTTGTGCATAACTAAAAATTAGGAAGTAATTAAAACATGCCTGTCGTCATATATCTTCTTTTTCTTTTATTTGCCCCCTGTGGGATTTTTTCCTGCTTTACCTTTTTCACTTTTTGTCTTCAAGATATAATGATCACCTTCTATGCTTTTTGTTACATAATGATTGCACAGAATATGTTACATTTGTTTGGTTTTACTGAGTGTTATACTGCTGAAAATGATCATAGAAAAACTTTTCCTTGTTAATGAATGGGGTCTTCATAACTGTTTGCTTGGTTTATTATCAGCATTACTTTTACACAAAGTTCAACACCCTCAAATGTAATGTATATCACTGTGCGAATAGACCGTTCTAATTAAATCATTATAACCAATTAATTAAAGCCAAAATTTCTTAAAACAACTGTATGTCTACAACTGCAGCTCATATTTGAGCACCTGGTAGTGAAACACCGAGTCGTGAAAAAAGGTGCTCTCCTAATGCTTATTACCCATGTTCCACTTAAATAACAAGTTTGGCTTTCTTTGGTCTGGCCTATCAATTCTTGTCAGTACTAGATTTCAGCAATATCTATTATTTCAAAGTGGCCGAGTACCACTGTTTTTATAATACGAATGATAATTCTGGCGCTTGCCTGTTTATACAGTATTCTAAGCCCATTGCATCATGGCTGGTGCCCCAAGTGTGCAAGCACATGGAGCATATATGCACGTGAAGATGAATTTGACAGGCTTGCAATTGTGTGTACCTGCTCACATGAGGAGAAACACGGTGGCAGCATGATGGCCTGCTCGCTATTACATAAAAATATAATTAAATTATTTTGCTCGCTTTGCCTAAGCAATAATATTTCTGCTATTTTATAATCCCTCAGTTGCCACCATCCCTTAACCTGGGTTTTTTTATAGAATATTTTGTTGCAGTACCATTGTGCAGAAGCATTTATGATTTCAGGACAGTGACCAGCAGGACCAGACACCAATGAATCCAGCTCCTTCTGGAAGCAGTCCAGTGCCCTCTGGAGCGATGCCCTGCAGGCAGACCCAGCCTCGACAGGGACCCAACAGGCCAGTGAATAGGAGCTCCGCTGCTGCCAAGGCCACAGCCATGTACAACCGTGTAGCTGAGGCAAACATTCGCTTGCTAGAGCTCCAGACAAAGGCAGTTGAGGAAAGACGAATGCTAGACACGGAAAAACAAAGAATAGAAATTGGTGTCCTTACACTCCAACGAGATCAAGAAATCCTGAAGCTAAAACTACTACAAAAAGAATGGGAAAAATTCAATCAGTAATTGACACCGCTCCTTAAAGTTTGTTCTGTACAGGTAGAAGCTGAGGAAGGGGAGGAGACAAGAGCACGTGGGTACGTCAGAACCCTGAGCTCTAGTTGGAATGATTAGTGGGTAGATGTAAAACTGTACTCACTGTTTGCATGCATTCGAATGCCAAACACCGGCATCTGGTGTTCTGCGCTCGCTTTCAAACAGTGAGTAGAGACAAAAGCAACTTGCTCTGCCTCTATCCACTAATCATTCCAACCAGAGCTTGGTGTTCTGACATCCCCGCTCACTCTCATCTCCTCCTCTCTCTCAGTTTCTACCTGTATACTGCTTCATTCAATCAAACTCAAAATCTGTTCATTGATGTTGCTTTTCTGTTGGCACAAGGCTGCCATACTTCTTCATTCAATAAAACTCCTGTTCATTGATGTTGCTTTTCTGTTTTATAATCGCTGTCGGATCATCACAACAACCAACATGCAATAAATATAGCAATAGCTAGGGTTTAGTGGCTTGTTACTTGCAAATCCTTTGCTTAATGAGTTGCAGTAATGAAGGATTTGAATAATCAAGTCAGATTGTAGAAACATTCAGTATGTTCATTAGCGACCTAAGGTATTGTGTTTCGAATAAATTGAGCTTAACAATTGTCAATGAAGTGGGTCATGACCCCGAGGCTTTAACATACTTATAGCATAGAAGGTGGGGCTGTGAGGTTAATGTGAGTATAGCCATCTTTTCATCCTGATATTGCCTGTTCAGCTATTTTTTCTTCTATCAGAGCCCAGTTGGCAAATTCATTGCATAAATATGGCAAAAACACATTCTTAGCAATGGCTCAAAGCTCGTCAATTAGTGAAAATGCATAGGCATCAGATATTATTATTGAAATATTGTAGTGGGGTCTACAAACAATGTTATTGCCACACCGTAGTGGTGTCGTAATATAAACCCGGCTCAGAGTAAATTTCGTTATTGATCACAATGGAAGAAATATATTTAGAGACTTTATGCCATTGACAATCTTATGAGTAATGGGGCTGTTAATGGTAAGTGTCTATGACTTTCCTAGCTCCTGCAGTCATTATTTCAAGAAAGGTTCACCAGTTGGTCACTGTGAAAGAATTTATAGTTTTCCAGCATTGGAACACATTTCAATTATATCAATTGCATTCATATTTTATTGACCACTACAGCTGTCCTGTTATTGTTATTATACTATTACTGGCAGACAGGTTTCAGCAATGCCGGAAGAGGGTGCACAGCAATGCCGGAAGACGGTGCACAAAAACTTAGCAGCTCAGCTAGGTTTTCGTACGTCAGGGTCGCATGCTATTCTAATTGTACCTCCTCCATTGTTGAAAAAAGTGCCTCATGGCAGTATAGGCATGTTGGCACAAGGCTGCCATAACGCAAGCTGTCTTATTTTAGACCTTTTTTTGTTCCTGACCTGAGCATGCTTACCAGGAAGTTGTGAGCCAGACTTGGAACCTGAGAGAGCCGCATGCGGTTGCGAGGCACAGTTTGGCCACCCCTAGCCTAGTATTTTGCTTTGAAAATCTTCCATTCTTATTATCAACCTAATCATTGATTTTCGTGTTGGAGTTTGAACTGATGTTATGTATGTTGTGCCACTGAGTAGGAATCTGTTAATTATCTTAGGGAAAAAGTGGGACCAAAGCAGTAATACAAAGCTTATAAGTTTTGTTCTCATAAAAATAATTTATAGCTTTTCTAGCTTCAATAGACAGTTGGAAAAAGCAGGACTACACTTTATGTCATCTTAATCTACAGCTACAATCATGGGGTAGCCAAGTCGTTAGTTTCCCCACAAAGCACCCCTGTATTGCAAGAAAGTGTGCACAACAAAGTGAGAAAAAAAATCTGAACAGCATTTTTTTTTATTTGCAAAATGAGGGTTTAGTTGTCCTTATGTTATCTAAAACAAATAAGGGGCACTAACCAGATGGTTAGTGCCCCTTATGTTATCAAAAATGACAGTCTACAATGTAGAGGTAGTCATGACCTTAGTTTCCCCACAAAGCACTCTGTATTGCAATGAAGTGCGCTCAATAAAATAAAGAAAATATGAGCTGCATTTTTTTTTTTGCAAAACCATGGGGTGAGTGCCTTTTACGTTATCTAAAATGAATATGTTATTCAAAAACAATCTACAATGTGGAGAAAATCATGACATTAGTTTCCCCACAAAGCATCTCTGTAATGCAATGAAGTGTACTAAACAAAATGGTCAACATGAGCAGCTTTTCATTTTTCCACTCTTTGCTTATATCCAGGTAGATAGCGCCCTGGCACCTAAAACTACAACTTATAAAGTTAGTTCGTAAAGTATTCAGCGATTTTTATCATCTTGCTATTCCGGGGCGCAGCTCCAATGTCAACTGGCCAACAGTCAGACGGGACCCTTCTGCACATGCGTGAACGATCACTTTACTTTTCGCCCACTCAGTCGGCAGCAATATGCCATTCAATGAGGTGAAGCACTGTGGGATCATCAGATTTACTATGACTTAGCGAGTTGATCAGAGATTACAGGTCTTTAGACTTCAATATTCATCACCGAACACTTTCAGGTACAACTCATTCAGCACTCCGGTAATGATCGGCATGCCATTAAGAGTGATGCATGCTCCGGAAGGCCCTTTATAGCCAGAATACCTGGCAACTTAAAGTGCACGTGAGCTACTATCAACAATAACTGCCGAATGACAGTGAGAGAATTAGGAGATCTGGCAATTCCACAGACAACACTTTCAGAAGTTATGATGGAGGATTTAAGCATAAAACGTGTGGTGAAAAACATTCATTGTGTGGTTTCTGTCACAGGATTGGTGGATTGCCACCCTATTCTTTTATTTCAAAATAGGCCTTAAATCGGTTGTGCCTTTCCATGCAGTACCTATAGAGGCATGTTATTTTATAAAGATTTTTCTTCCTCAACCTAATTTATGTCACAAGAGCAGAATGATTTTCTTGCTAAAGTTGCACAGAACTTGATTTAAACCAACAACAACCCAGTTTCTAAAGAAAGTTATAACTAGGGCTGGGCGTCGATTAAAAATATTAACCCGATTATTCGCCGCCTTTTAATTGATTAATCGGTCTCGTTCGTTTTCATGCACAATAAAAGTCAATTTTTTTTTTGCTGCTGAATTCGTGATAAACGATGCAATATAGATTAGCAATTATGAATGAACCTTGGTGTAGTTGAGAACAGTTGAAGGACACTCACACTCACAGATTCTTACTTCAGCTGCATGAGGCCAAGAGGTTCGGTCATACTCTCCGGTAATAGAGCGATTTCCTTTGATTATTCACAATAGTCTATGGTGCGCATAAACGAGAGGTCCATTATGAGTACGGTCCTTCAGGCCAGACAATAAATAAAGAGCACACTACATGGAAGTTTTTCGCCGTCTGAGCGATGCCGTATGAAGAAAACGACAGGAGTTGCGGGCAACTGGTGATTAACAGCTTCATCACAACAATACACCTGCCATTTCGTCACGTCTCGTATGGGGTTTTACCCAGGTATGCCAGCTCCCCTAGAGCTCAGACATGGCTCCTTATGACTTCTGGCTTTTCCGAAAGCTGAAATCGCAAGGCAAAATATTTTAGACTTTATTGAGATAAGAAACAACACGACGAGGCAGCTAGTGGTGATCCCAAAAGAGAGTGTCGCAGGATGTTTTGAAAAGTGGAAGGAATGCTGGCATAAGTGTGTGAGCTGCTAAGGGGAGTACTTTGTAGGAGATTAAGATAGCATCGTCCTAGAGTACAAATATTTTATATAAAATTAGATGGCTGGATAAACAGATCTGATTCAATGTAGAAGTAGACATGGCATTAGTTTTGCCACAAAGCACCCTTGTATTGCAACGCAACAAAGTGCACTTCACAAAATAAAAAAATATGAATAGCTTTTCATTTCTGCAATATTTGATAATATTAAGGTGGTTATTGCACATTATGTCATCTAAAACTACAGCATACAATGTGAATGTGATGTAGTCATGGCATTAGTTTTCCCAGAAAGGATTTCTGTATTGCAATGAAGTGAACTAACATAATGGGCAATATGAACAGCTTTTAATTTTTGCTTACATCCAGGTCCTCAGATGAAGGAAAAGTTGACTGATGTTATGTATATCGTGCGTTGTGTGATGTCAATGCTCATCCCAGAAGATTCTTATATATGTCCTGTGGGAAAGTATATATTATGGCACTATGTATACACCTACTCGTTGACTTTGAATTTGCCAGAACTGCTCAGGAGATCTATAAGGACCTATTTTATTGTATTATTAATGAGCACATTATTTATTTTCAACATGTGAAGATGCCTTAAGTGTACGAAAATCCTACATAAGTCCTGTGATGAGTCAGACACCAAGCGAAATAGAAATGCAGTCAATAGGTGAGCGGCATTTGGCAACTTCCGGTTCCTTAGGAAATTTTGTTTCACCATTGGCAAGTGACGACAATGAGCTGCAAGCCTGTGCAAACATAATTCTGAAACCTCCAGACTGTAGTTTTCAGAACCATGCTTAGACAGGCTTGCAAATCATCGACGTCGCTTGTCAACAGCTAAACAAAATTTCCTAAGGAACCGGAAGTTGCCAAACGCCGCTCACCTATTGCTTCGATGACGCCTGGAAAAGTGTGCATTGCATAAAGTTGGTGACAAATGACCCCGTATCTTGTCGTTGCTGTTTTTCACGTTGACGCCTTTTGTATTCTGAGTGTTATAGGCATGAACCAGCTCTCCCAAATTGCGCTTTGGACTTAGCACCATCGACATGGTTATTGAGCTACGCTAATTATCAGTGCTGCATGTACAGCTGTCTCTTTTCCACCCAAGGTGTGGGAAGGTGCCACAGCATAGCAGTAGCGGTGCTTCCAGCACCAAAAGAAAGAACTGAAACAATGATTGGGCAACTGCCCTTTAACATGTAAACAAAACAGAAACGTTCACACATGGCTTTGTGTGCAGTCGAGTACATAAGAAAACTCTGTCTGCTCCCACACAGTGGAAGGCATCTACTGTGCCAGCTCCTGCTATGGCATCTTCCTTCAGCAGGAACTTGTCAAAACAGAGCACCACTTGTGCTGTTTTACTCCCTTCGCCTCGCTACACGGGCTCGCCTGGCAAACACCTGGTCGATGAGTGCCGATCTTGCACTGGTCCTGCCATGGTGCTCAGGAACATGCTCGACTACTACATCTGAGAAGACACGTCGACGACTTGCCAACCTCAAGTCTACGGGTGGTTCGGCTTCACCCAGCTGGAGCGCCAGGTTGTGGACCACTGCCATGGCCACGATGCTAGACAGTGCAGTCTCCAGCTTGATGCGGAGTCCAAACTCCAGAGCGGGGAAGCGGCGCTTCCACACGCCGTACTGCCTTTCAACAGTACTGCGTGTGGGTATGTGGGCTCGGTTGTAGGCTCTCTCAGCTGGCGTCTTCGGAGCAGCAACTGGTGTGAAGAGGTACCTGGAGCAGGCATAGCCTCCATCTCCCAGCAAGATGCTCTCATTCATCTGTCCACTCTCAAACAGTGCTTTTAAAGCACTGTTGCCAAAGATTGTGCTGTCGTGCACCGAGCCTGGCCACCGGACCACAATGTTGCGGATGCAGAGTTGATGGTCTGACACTGTCTGCACATTAATGGAAAAGTATCCTGCCCGGTTCCGATACAGTTCGGCATGATCACCTCCAGGTGACTGGATGGGGACGTGCGTGCAGTCGATTGTTCCAACAACGCCTGGGAATCCTTGCATGCTGTAGAATCCTTCAGAAACAATCCTGCGTTCCGCCTCGGTCGTGGGAAAAGAGATGAAGTCCCTTGCCAGCGCAGCAATGGCTTGCGTGACCCGCTTCACGACTCGACACACAGTTGACTTGTGCACACCCCACAGGTCACCCAAAACTACCTGGAAGGTGCCTGTCGCGTAGAATCGAAGAGCGACCAGGAGTTGGTTGATGGGCGACAGTGGGCAGTTGCGAAGGCCGTCGAAAGCGATGACGTGTTCGATTCGGCTCAGCAGCCGGATGGTAGCATCCTTGGAGAGTCGGAATCGCGTGATAAAATCTACGTCATCGTACCGGTAGAAAGGGTCGTCCCTCGGTCGTACCTGCCGTGGTCTGCAGCGGCCCTGGATCCAACGAACATCGATGGAATCTTGGTAATCTTCCTGGTCACTATCCTCACCAAAAAAAAAAGTCGAATCGGCAAACATGTCGCTACAAGTAACCATTCCTTTTTCGAGAAAGCACCTGCTAAAACTGCTAAAATGTAAATCGTGAGGCTGAAAATCTTATTAAATAGAAATATGATATGAAATATATAACTAATGCGATACACAAGAACGTTAAAGCATGTTTAAATAGTTTATTGTTCAAGCGAGATGTCTGCCACAATAACAGTTACGTCAAGAATCAGCTGATCATTGCAATCGGACGTAGCCGCTAATCAAAACATCGATTGCAACGGTCTCCGCTTCACGGCAATGAATGAAAATACAAATATTTACACTTTGGACACACGTTTCAGTAATCTTCCAAACTAAATACTTTCGATCGTGTACGTTGATCAGATCAAACACGAGTCGTGCAAAAAAACAACCTACATGTCCCCGCGGTCCCCGCGATCCCCGCTTTGCCCGGTTAGGGCTAACACTCACTGTTAGTCGAGAGCGTATTTAAACATAAGGGTCAATAAGCACTTATCATGGCAATATTTCGTATCCTTGGCACAATTGAAGATCATTCTCTGGTCATTGTTACACAGTTGCAGCCTAAAACACACTTTAGAACCACTTTTGTCCACCGCGTCGACCGCCACTAACCGGCCGCCATGTTTTAAATCCAGGATTAAGAAACAACCAAAAGCAAAGCGCCCAATGTTGAGCGCTTACGATAAGCGTAGTTTAGTGCTAGGTTTAGCGATAAGCGATTTTGGTGCAACCGAACGAAACCGAAACTTAGCTTAGGTGCCCGGCTAAGCTCCGCTTTGCGCTAAGCGGCGTTGGTGCAACCGGCCCTCAATGAGCGCAGCTCATTTAGTTGGTCTAGTTTCGGCCACCCCACGGGTGCGTGTCGCCATCTATTGGTTGAACTAACGCCTTGTTCACGATGGCTGTCGTGGGACCGCATCCTAAAGAGCCTTAACAAAATTGATAAAAAATATAATTTATTTCATTTATATAAATAATTCTTGTTCAGTAGAAAAAAAAAAAAAAACATTTGAACGAATATATATATATATATATATAGGTGAAGCACAGTAGTTTGAGAACAATGGACCGGGAAAATGTAATAAGTCAGAGATCCGTACTTGCGGAGTTGCTATGCTAGGAGTTTATTCTATGTATTACGACAGTTTCGCCGAGAGGCTCGGCTTCGTCAGGTGATGGCATACATGTGAGGGCATCAGACTGCGCAGAGCAATAAGCGGCCAATGGGGCGAGGAGGACGTGACGTCAGGAAAAATAAAAGTAAAAGGACATGAAAAAAGCGAACATATTCAAACAAAATCGAACGCTCAAAAGAAAAAAAAAAAAAAAAAATTGTTTGACTTGAGCGTGCTCCCACGGTAGGGCGGCGGGTTTCAAAGCTAAAGCGGCGTATATAAGATCTCCGACACTGCGGTGGGTACAATAGGTCATAAACGGACGGCACAGGCTATATACACACTAAACACTATCACACCCTTTTGGGTGTAAATGGCTTGTCCTATAACTAACGCCCTTATGGGTGTAGCAAAACGCCCTAAGAAAAGGGCGTTTTTCCTAACACCCCTTAAGGACGGCGTTATTCCGAACACCCTTAAAATAGGGTGTGATTCCACTGTACACCGTTTTATTAGGGTGTTATGACTGCGCAGTACGCCCTCGAAATTGGGTGTACCGCCGCCAGAAAGGTAAGTAAAAAAAACGCAATGACCAACACCCATAAGATAGGGTGTAATAACCCAAAAGTCTGCACGAAGAAATGACTGCGAATGAGTCGAAACATGCCTGGTTCACTTTTTATTTTTCGATCAAGATCATACTAGGTTCTACTAAATTCTCTTTAGACGATTGCAAGCAGGCCATCTGGCCGTAGCCATGTCTCTGCTAACTACGTTCACAAAGACGGAACGACCGGAAGTTACTTGGGACGCAAGCGGCAGTTCATGTTTGTAAACAGTTAAATGGTCTATTGAGACGGAGGCAGGACTATTATCAGAAGCATGCTTGCAGAGTACTTACATATAAGGAAGCGATCTCATGTAATCCGTGATAGATGCATAATCCGATTCGAGCAGCACAGAACAATTCGCAAACACAATTTAGGGGATGAAGGCGGTAGCTCACATCCAACGGAAGTCTCGCGGTCACCGATGAGCAGCTCTCTGTCGTGATAGATGCACAGTCTGATTCGCGCAGCACGAAACAACGCAAACACAATCTTGAGGATGAAGGCGGTTGATCACATTCAACGGAAGTCTCGCGTCCACCGATGCTTTGCCGAAACGCGTTCTACAAACACAGCACACTAATTCCATAGACTCCGACGAAGTAAACGGCCATTATAAAAAAGTTGGCATGGATGCATTCCGCCGTTCACGACGAAAAACCACGGTCGCGAAATGGAACTCGTCAGGACCTGCTTGCACGGAAAACAGGAGAGCACTGAAGGACGCTTTTCGGAAACCGGATTCGCGTGGTCCCTACAACTCACCATAACCTGGCAAACGGCGAAGGCTATGACCCCGGTGAGCCCATCAGCGCGTCAGAAAGGGTCGCGTGACAACTTTTCGTCCAAGCGTTTTTGTCCTACGGAGAGCGGTCACGTGTTTCGCTCTACCCCTCTGATTCGCTAGAAGCGGCCTTCGCAGTCACTCACAACCACACGAAGACACAAAAGGAGGTGTGGAAGCTTATCAGAAGACGAGGTCAAAGGGGGTGGACAACGCAGCTAATCTCCCTCTGCTGCCTCCTGCGCTGCACAGGGAGGGTCGCCTTGCATGCGGGACCTTGGGGTTGCTGTTCGAGTGGCGGCGGTTCCCTTTCGAAAACTGTGGAGCCGGGGAGTGGCTTATGCTGTCTCGGTAGAAGTCGTTGATCGTCGTCTTGTTTATGCGTTTGAGTTCCTTCTTTGCCTTTTTTTTTTCTCCATGTGTTTGGAAGTTTACTTATTGGTCCAGTCAGGTGAGGCTGTACTACCCGAAATAAGGGCGCCACAGCTTCTTCAAAGCTTCAGCGCAGTTAAAAAAAAAAAGATTAAGCAAAACGGTATTTGCTTGCTGTTAGCCCGAGAAAGACTTCTCGGGCTAAAAGCAAGCAGATTCCGTATTGCTTAATTTTTTTTTAACGTAGTATTTTAGGCGGTCAAGAAATAGAAATACCTCTCCGGCATAGCCGATTCACGCAGGATATCTCTCAACACTTAACCAAAAACGGCGTCGCGTACGTTATGTCAGGATGGCGTCGGCGCGACTCATCCCATTCGTTAAGTATTGGCTAAACCAAAATAGTGTGGGCACAATCGTTTCGATTCGATCCAATATCGGCGCAATACGGTGTGTTTCCTGGGCTGTATATTTACACGTCTTCGGTCACCTTTTGCGAGCGGAGGTGATTTTTTAAATCGAAGTTGAACTGATAAAACTGATGCACGCGCGACACGTAATTTTCGGCTCGTGTCGGATGGAGAGTTCGATCGGAGTTGCAAAAACTATTCTCTAGCACTTCCTAATCATACGCGCCTTCGTGTGTCGATTAATCATTCTCGATATTTGTACCGCCGTACATCAGCAACCGTTTCAGCAAAGCAATAAACATGAACGGTTATGAAATCATGGGTGTTTTCGACGGTATCAACACTACGCCCCTCTCACACCGTGTGAATGAAGGGCGTAAAATTCGCCCATACACCCTTTTTACACGATTTCAGAAACCATCGCTACAAGTGGGGCGTAAAAAGGGCGTGTAAGGGGTGTAAGACGTCAACACACCCTTTTTACACCCACTGATATTCAGAAATCGTGTAAAAAGGTTGTAAAAAGGGTGTTTTTCCTAACTTGCACCCTTCTTACACCATTTTTACACGATTATGGGTGTTACAATGTTTAGTGTGTATAGTAAGAAAGACGAAGTAGAGATAAAAAAGCACCGGCTTTACTGGCCGAGCCCTGGAGCACTTCCGCCCCGCGAGCACTAGCATAAGCCACGCACCGCCCGTGCAGGTGGTGCGCTGTTGTGGATGGTAATGATATCGTGGATGTTGATGGTGATGAAATTGCGCTATTAAGGCCTGTTCACAGATGCAGCGGAGCGCTACAAGCATAGCGCTAACCTCGCGCTAAGCGCGTGCTGACCGGAGCGTTCACCAGCTTTGTATCGCACCGCCAAAACTGTTGCTCGTGGCAGGCGATAAGTAGCTGACGGCACGTGAGGAGCGCTACATTAGCGCTTCGCTTCATGTGAGAACCGGCCTTAACTATATCCTCCCCGTAGAGGAAGATGGAGGCCTCCTGGCCGACACTTCGGATCGGAGCGCTGGAGGAATGGCTTCATGCGGGATACATGAACGTTTTGTAGCGCCCGGCAGCGCCGATTGGTTGACTGCTTCAGCGGTGTCACGGAGTAATTGACTGGGGATGTTTGATGAAGGACAGTATATGGTCCAAGATATTTGAAGACAAGTTGCTCGGAGAGCCCTGGCGTGCGCACGGATGTCCAAACCAAGACAAGGTCACCATGGATTGTATATTACGGAAGTGCGAGCTTCGTCCTAACGCTGCTTTTGTTGTTGTCGGTTGTCATTGGTGCAAAGGCGAGCAAGTTGACGGAATTCTTTTGCTCGGCAAACTGTCTGTGCTACGAAACAGTTTTGAAAGCTGCTGTCAGTGTAGGGAAAAAGGCTGTCTATGGTGCAGGACACTTCCCGACCGTAAACGAGAAAGAACGAAGAGAATCCCGGGTTCGATTGGATAGGAGTGTTGTAGGCGAAGCTGAGGAAGGGAAGAATGAAGTGCCAATTTTTATGGTCGTTGGAGATATACAAGCTAAGCATTTGCGATAGGGTTCGATTGAACCGTTCGGTGAGACCGTTTGTTTGCGCGTGGTACGTGGATGTGAATTGGTGAAAAACCCTAGAAGCAGCAAGAACCTCTTTTACGAGAATGGAGAGAAACGCGGTTCCACGGTCGCTGAGGAGAAATCGTGGCGCAACATGGCGTAAAACTATGTTGGTAAGAAAAAAACTGTGCAATTTCTTGTACAGTAGTTGAGATGAGAGGAGCCATCTCGACATACCTCGCAAGGTGGTCTATGGCTACCACGATCCACAGGTGGCCAGCCGAACTCTTCGGCAGTGGTACGTAAAGGTCGATACCAACTCGGTCGAAAGGCCTCTCGGGACAAGGCAGGGGCATCAACTGTTCATCTGACTCGTGTCGCGAAGGTTTGCGGTGTTAGTAAAGGTGTATCCACACTACGGACCGGGCCGCGGACCGATTGATCACGTGATGCGCGGCCCGCGGGCCGCCCGGCTGCAATGAGCATCCACACGGCGGACCAAAAGAGCAGACGACAGAGCGAACGGGCCGGTCTAACCCTCGACCTCACAGCTCCGCCAAACGCATGCAGCGAGCTGCTTTGAGGCTACTTGTAAGGAGCCAAGATGGAGTTTGAACGAAAGAGACGTTTGGCCGCGGTGGCCCTGGCGTTGACTATTGAGGACGAGGAGGACTTAACTGAACCGAAAAGGGCAATCCCACGGAGCGGGGAATTGCTCCACGAGCGCGATGAATTAAAAAGTTGCATCGTCGCACCACGCCGCCATCGTCGCACAACAAAAGGTTCGTCTTCGTCTTCAACAGTTGGAGCCAAAAGAAAACGACTTTGGATTTGGATTCCAATCCAAACAACAAAAGTCAGCTTGTGGCCAGACTTAGCGCTTCAATTATGCTAAAAACGCCGCGGTCCGCCGCCAAGGTCCGGGCAAGAAAAGTCGCTTGGCATTTCTCAGAAGCGCGGGCCGCGGACCGCCGGCGGACCTCAAATACCGGTGACGTAAGATCACGTGATGCGCGGCCCGCGGACCAAAGCAGCAATTTGGTCCGTCGTGTGGATACACCTTAAGGAACGCACGATTGCACATAATACTCGGTCGTCCGATACATGCCTGGCCAGAATTAACGGGACCGGAGGCGGGCGTAGGTCTTGTAAGTGCCCAGGTGACCCGCTGTGGGATGGTCATGGAAAGTTGCGAGGACGGTATCTCGTGACTGTTAAGGGATTACAAGTAGGTTCCCCGCGCCGTCAAGGAGGTAACTGCGTTTGTAGAGGAGACCATTGAGGAGGACAAAGTTGTGTATTATACGGCGGAACTTGGCGTCTTGAACTGGGCTAGTGAGGGTACGAATTATCTTAGCACTGCAAGGATCTTCTGTTTGGGCAGAGATGAGATTTCTTGGTGTTAGGGAACAGACGTTAGGCAAATCGTCGTCGATGTCGTGGGTGCGGGAACTCAGTGGAAGAGGGCAACGAGACAGTCCGTCGATATCGAGGTGTTTCTTTTGACTTCTGTGAACGATAGTGAACTGGTATTCTTGTAGGCGGAGGATTCACCTGACTAGACGTCCAGATAAGTTTCTCATTGAGGATATCCAACATAGGGCATGATGGCCCGTGACAATCGAGAACGGACGACCGTACAAATTGGGTCTGAATCGTCCGATGGCCCATACTATTGTCAAGCACGTTTGACCGGTAACAGTAATTTTTTTCAGGTCTGGTTAGGGTACGACTCGCGTCCCGTTGCTTCTCTACTTTGTCTTTCTTACAATATATATATATATATATTATATGTGTGTGTGTGTGTGCGTGCGTGCGTGCGTGCGTGCGTGCGTGCGTGCGTGTATGTGTGTGTGTGTGTGTGTGTGTGTGCGCGTGTGTGTGTGCGTGTGTGCGTGCGTGTGTGCGTGTGTGTGTGTGTGTGTGTGTGTGTGTGTGTGTGTGTGTGTGTGTGTGACAGGCATACTCGTAATAGCTACTGAGCAAAATGTTCCTGAATATGGCCTAAAACACATGGGGAGTATAGGAATTACCCTGCGCACTTAAGCTGAGACCAGGGCCCCTTTGCTTGGAGCCGGTTAACTTTAACCGCGGTTAAAAGTTAACCACCCTTCCCTACTAGGTACCTAAAAGTACCTAGCCAAGTTTCATGAGGGCTGGATGAGCGATAGTTCCGTCTTTTATTATGCGGTGGTAGCTGGTGTCACCTCCTGGCTGTAGCGAATATAAGTGGCTTCCGTGGAAAGGTCGTCGAAATGGGGGGACCCAAAAATGCGCGCTACCGTGTTTTCGCGACGCAGCGTGGCATACATTTGAGCTCAAGAAAAATTTTTTATTGCTCGTGGTACAGATAATCGGTAATGTAAAACTAAATTAACCCGTGTTTGGAAAATTTATAAATATTTGGCTGTCTGAAGTGAAGACAAGCCTCGTTGAAATTTCCTTCCAACCTCAAAAGGGGACGACGAAGTTCAGTCCTAGAAACAATGAGAAAGAAGTGAGCAGTGAAATGCGGGCGTTACACCGGCAGCATGGTTGGCCAGCATGTAAGAACTGTATATAACACCATCATAAATTGAAAAGCCTGTAATTCGGCTCCAGTGAAAATTGACCTATTAGTAAATTACCCTAACATCGAGGAGAACACAGGAAGTATCATTCAACGATCGGCGCGCGCTGGCCTTCCACTTATAAAATATTCGAAGTAAATAATCATAATAAATCTTTGACGAACGCGCGTGCACGGCGAAATTTGTTGTAGGCTTTTTGCTTTAGAATACTGACTACTGTAGACGCCAGCAAGCGCAGCGCGTGTAACTACACTCGTAGCATGCACCCCGGTGCTTGGAAAATTTAGCAAAAGGTCTATGGCGACGCTGTCTGCTTTTGTGTGCCATCACTACCCGGCCGATTGAGTCAAGGCAATCCACTTTTCAAAGACGTTGCCATGCCGACAACTATCGCGTTCATTTAGGCTTAGGAACGGCCAGAATCGAAAGACTATCTAAAGAATGCGGCAAGGTCATTGCCCATGCTTTGCGTTTTAAGTGAGGTAAGGCAAAGCGAAAGCCTCCTGCACCATTCATTGCTGACAAACGCGCCCAATATTGCAGCTACAACGACGTATTAGTTCCAAAGCGAGCGGCGCTCACTCACCGGGGCACCGCCATGTTTCCCCGCCGCCCTTACTCTGCCGGTCACATGATTTAGAATTCCCCTCGTAGGGAAATCCGGTTAACCGCGGTTAGTTAACCCAGAACCTTTTATACTGGGAGAGTTCGGCGGGTGGGAGTGGCTTACGGCCCGCTAGGTCTAGCGGACTCAGCGGGCGCCGCTTCCGCCATGATGTGCCTCCCGGCGAGTGGGTTCCCATAGAAAAGCGATGTATACGCGTGTAGGCTTTGCCGTTCGTGCTTTTGTGGTCGTAAGGAGAAAGTCTAAAAACAAGCATTTTGTGACGTTAATCATACGTTAATTATAACTTACCTCGCACAATCGAGCACTCGAAGTCGGCTTCCAGTCAGCCCTTTTTGGTTTGGTCTCCCAGATCTTGTGCCTTGCGCGGTTTTCTTTTCCTTGTGGGAACCGGTATATCCTAAACCCCTTTCTCGCGTTGTTCGAGCACCCAACGGCACTGCAGCACCCCCATTTCGTTTTCTTCTAACGTCTGGCAGAGCGCAGAACGATCATTTTCATCGTCGTCTCTCGCTCCACGCTAGACGGCAAGGCACATCATGGCGGACAACGAAACTCGGAGTGCGATGCGCACAGTTGCCAGACTGTTTGATCAGTGCTGCCAGACTGGCGGCTGGATCAAAGAACCGCCGAACTCTGAGTTAACCAGCTTCGAGCAAACGGGCCCAGAAGCTCTGCCTTCAGCGCGATCTCGCTGGCTACGGCAGTGCTCTGGGTGCACGTGTGTGGGCGTTCACAGTTGTGTTAGCAAGGGCAGGGAGATCACGCCGAAGACAGAGCTTCTAGTTTCAGTTTAAGGGTGAAGGGAGTGTAGTTCCAACTTTTACTTTTGGCGAAGTGCGCGGTCGAAAGTGTCTCTCTGGTCGACCTTCCACGATCGGATAGGTCGAGAGCTGACTATGGCGTCAGCAGAGGATTTTTCGTGGACAAAAATAACAGTAATGTAAGAACTTCATTTTCGACAGTGTTTGCAGTGTTGGTTTCAAAGCGCAATGATTTCAAGCTTCCGCCATGCTAAAACAAACACCATCAAACTTGTTTGCAATGTAATTACTTCAGGATAGGAAACCATAGGAGGGCGCAACAAAAATATCTCGCCGCTAACAAGAGGCTGTGACTCTATGAACAGTTTGCATCAGGTCACGAGCCCCTACAAGAAAAAAACGAAGAAGCTCGCTCTTTTACCGCCTGGATCGTCACTGCTGTCACGCTCGCACGCGCTCATCGTTCCATTCGACGACCACTGGATTGAAGGTGGGCACTTCCGGTTCGTTCCGCATTGACTTAGAATTTATTTCGCTGACATCCAGTTTCTTGTTTGAGTTACTCACCCCCTGTGGCCATCAGTGTGGGCGCATGTGTATCGTAACTCACTCAGCTTCTTTGTACACTTCCCTAATCTGAGATGTTACCTTACAGCTTCCTCGTCTGCTTATTTCACGACACCTGCGAGCTCAAACATGGGTAAGTAGAGACTGTATTCGAAGCTTCGCCTAATTCGGTTGCATAAATTGTCTGAGCTTCACCTCAATCGTTTGAGTTTCAACCCAAGTGACAGTGCAGCCGACGCTACGAGCTGACGGGGTCAAAAACAAAGAACGTCAAAATCGCAGCGTCACGTTATTCGTAATATTGCCGCATGTCCGCTATGATCGGCTAAACAAACCGACCGCAGCGAAGTCACAATGATTCGGTGCCTTCAGCACCCGTGCCCGACTTTCTACGCCATTTAGCCTTTGATTGCTTTTTTAACTGTGGCGACATAAAGCATTTTACGTTGCATTAGTAATTCAAGATTAAATTAGAACCATACTCTTAATTTACTCTTCCAAATTTGTTAAATACTTTTTGCGCTAGTAATGTTTTCCTCGAAAACTTGACTTTCAAAGACTTGCGTGGATATTTTGTACATGATGCATTCTTTTCATAGCACGTTATTTGTTTTCTTTTCTTTTTCTGTTAACAATACCTTCAGCTGCTACATGATGTGATTTTCATCTTTGTTTCTTTGATGCTTGCCGTTGACCACTGTAAGGGGACCGAGGACCAGTCAAGCTGCATATCGCAGCTTTTTTCTTCGGGCTCCCCCATCAAGATTGATGGAAATAAAGATATTATTATTATTATTAAGAACAAAATAAAAACAAAGGCAGTGAACGGCCCGAAGCTGAAAGAGCTGCAACAACGAAAAAACTATCAAACATTTTTCTCTCAGCGGTGGGATAATACTGCTTTTGGCCAAAGGCACCTCCTGATTTGTCGCCTAAGCTTTCCAATGAATGATAAAACCAATACCGGCTTTATAGGGGCGACCTGCTCACTCCGCGTGTCCCTATGGGAGCGTGCGGGCCAAGACATATCACGTCAACGGCTTGGAGGGACCGAGTGTTCCGCTTGGCGCCGCCCTAGCTCAACACCAAAAGCGCGGTGGCCGCTATGGAAGGCAATGGGACCGTGTTGAAACAAGGTTGGTTTCAGATAATGTCTGTCGCATTTAATAGGCAGGCGCCAATGCTAGCATATAGTGAGTTGAGAATAGGGTAAAATGAGTCACTATATCATAGTTTTCTCGAGTAGAATAGTTAGTATTGTGAGCTAAGCATCTATAGTGTGCATGTACGGGTGTACAGGATGATGCATCCAGTCCGCCTGCTGGAGCCCACTCCCGTGATCGGAATAAAATATCAAGTTAGATGCTCCGCAGGTGGGCCGTGACGCTCTTGGTGAATGTTCGAAGTGAGACACTGTCGATTGGTGGTGAACTGGTGACTGGCGGGGGACCTCCGAAGTTGCACTGCACGGGGTGCGAAGGAACTCTAGTGACGAAGCGTATGGGTTAAAAGGGGCTGCGGTCCACCACTGCGAGTACACCGCAGGGAGGAGGCAAAATGAAGCGAAGAGTCCGGTAGCAGAAAAGTGGCTAGGAGCCGCGTGGTCGCTACTTAAGGACGATGTTAAAGCGGGTTCCTGCCGACTGGACGGAGGAGGGGCAGTGCTCGATAGGATGGTGTTCGGGGGCCAAGTTGGAGCCATAATAAGGTAGGAAGCGCGACGTTGCACCGACTCGAGGGAGGCAACAAGTTGTCTGGTTGCCGAATCCCACACCGAGCAGCAAACCTCCAAGATGGGCAACAGCAGTGCTGTGAACAGCAATTTGGGCATTTCGCGACTGGCTCTTCTTGTGGACCAAATGACAAAGCCAAGGAGTCACCTTTCCGCGGACCCGACGTTTTGGACGTAGCGATTGAAATCTAAATGCTGGTCGATGATGACACCTAGGAGGTGGATATGCGCTGTACTTGGGATCTCCACTCGGTTCAGGAAAAGTGTTGGAGGGGTCGAAGGTTGGCGCGAGGCAGTGATGTGCATGGTAGCGCATTTGGTTCAAGTTCAGGTGAAGTTTGTTATTTTTTGACCAAAGAAGAATGCGATCTAGATCAGCTTGTAACTCTTTACCGAACGTACGATCGCAATAACGACACGAAAAGTCTTTAAAATACAGCCGATTATCGTCAAAACGTCGCCGGTCGGGGAGCGGACACACATAGATACACACGCGAAAGCGTCTGCTAGTGTGGTGAGCTACGGCGCCAGTAAACGCGGTGGCGGTTCAGCGAACTAGAGAAAGTACTAAATAAGCAAAAGCAAATACGGAGCGCTCGCGCTGCCTCGGGTGACCTGGTCGCCCCTATAAAGCCGGTCGTGGATAAAACTTTCTATGAATACGGCTTCCACCAGCCAGTGTAGCTACCCCACCTAGGGTGCCTTCATGTGCGCTTTGCTTGGGGTGATGACATCTGGCCATTTTGTTTCTAACACTTATTTTTATGTTTTGTTCTGAAGCGCGTGAAACAGCGTGTCCCTGTACGCGCTCGTGGCGCTGACTGTGCTACGGCGACATTTTGTTTCCTGCGATTTCTTTGTATTTTTCCTGTGAGCGCGTGCTGTCGGCATCGGGTACTACAAACGATGGCATCACCCTAAACAGAAGGACATTGAGGCACTCTAAAGGCCGGTTCACACATGCAGCGAAGCGCTACGTTAGCGCTCCAAGGAGCGCTCATGTGGCGCTTCCTAGCGCGTGATGTAGCGCTCGGTTAGCGCTTCAGTAGCGCACTGTTAGCGCTACAGAAGCGCTTTGTTAGCGCTCTGTTAGCGCTTCAGAAGCGCTTTGTTAGCACTCTGTTAGCGCTACACAAGCGCTTTTTTAGCGCTCTCACGCTCCCTGTGCCATGCTTGCAGCTGCGGAACAGCGCGTGCACAGCAATTCCTTTGTTGTTGTTTTTCTTTTGGCATTGAAAGAAGAGGAAGTAAAAGAGCCGCTCTCCAAGCAAAGGGTCGGGCAGGCGGTCCAGAGTCATGAACTCTGAGCGACTAATTGATTGGGTACGACCTCATCGCTTCTATTTGATATGCATGTCCCCGGTTTCAAAGACACTCAGCTAAAAATAATCGCCTTCGAAAGAGCTCTGTGTCTCGGTCCTCAGACTAGGAACAAGGTTCGCCGGGTACCCGTTGGTATCTCGGTGGCGGAAGATTTCGCTCACCCAGAAGGCTCTTCTGGGCGTTAAGCCGTCCACACACATATGCACTAATCGCGTATGTAGGAGCATTTGTTGCAGTTCTATTTCAGCTTTCCACATGTCCGCCATGGTGCCGCTGATGCACACCCAACCACAGGAGCTGGAACCGCAGTGCACGCGCTTATTCGCAGCACCGCGGTACAAGGAGCGCTAACAAGGCGCTACTGAAGCGCTAACAGAGCGCTACTGAAGCGCTAACAAAGCGCTAATCGCGCGCTATATTAGAATTAAGTCACGCGCCAGAAGCGCCACATGAGCGCTCCTTGGAGCGCTCACGTAGCGCTAACTTAGCGCTCCGCTGTATGTGTGAAGGCCGGTTCTCACATGGAGCGAAGCGCTGATGTAGCGCTCCTCGCGTGCCGTCAGTTACTTATCGCCTGCCACGAGCAACAGTTTTGGCGGTGCGATGCAAAGCTGGTGAACGCTCCGGTCAGCACGCGCTTAGCGCGAGGTTAGCGCTCTGCTTGTAGCGCTCCGCTGCATGTGTGAACAGGCCTTGAACAGGCCATAACCCCACCGCTACCGCGATGTTTTTAGGAAACTATAATCTTTTTCCACGTGCAACAATCTCGCTTGTGCTCTGCACGCGCAAAGCATAAGACAGCACGTGCCGTCTTGCGTATTGCCACCTGCCTCCTGTGAACTAAAGTTACAGTGTACTAAAATTAGCCCCGTGCGCGAACGAAAGCGTCGCTGTGGTCGGCCTTCCACGATTGGCCAAACGCTGACTCTGACGTCGGAAAGGGGATTTATCATCGACGGAAATAAGAGGAATGAAAGAACTTTAATTTTGACGGTGTTGGCAGTGTTCCTTTGAGAGCGCAATGATTTTGAGCTTCAACCATGCTAATAACAAAGACCATCGAACTTGTTGTTTGCAAGGTAATGACGTCACAAAGGGGAGCCATAGGAGGGCGCCACCAAAACATCTCGCCGCTAATATTTGGGTAGTGTTGGGACCGGAGCGACTCGGCAACGGCAGCTCGTGAGGGCGCGTGTATTCACAGTTCGTGGCGGCGCTGTAGTCAAGTTATCCGGAAAAACTCGCGCAGCCCGCCTTTTTTTCTTCACTTTGAGCGGTGCACGTGTCGGTACCTCGATTTTATACACTCTGTTTCACCTTATCTTGTACCGCACCGAAGGCTAGAAGCGCGAGCTCATAGCTTTGGCAGCTGCCCTTGGTGCACGAGAGCTTGTGCCGCGGGGATGTGCCTATAGAGCAAGGAGCTCGCGCTTGTAGCATTTCCTGCGGTACTACACAAGGTGAAACAGAGTATTAGCGGCGAGATGTTAAGGTGGCGCCCTCGTGTGGTTCTCTCTCGTGATGTCATGACCATGCGAACGACAAGTTCGATGGTGTTTCTAATGATCATGTTGGAAGCTTGAAATCATAGCACTCTGAAGCCAACTTTGCCTACACCGTCAAAATTGAATTTCGTATATTCCTCTTAATTCCGTCGATGAGAAAACCTTTGCTGACGTCGTACCCAGCAATCGGCCAATCGTGGCAGGCCGACCACAGCGACGCTTTCGATCGCTCACGTCGCCAATAGTTCCGTGTGTTTTTCACTTAAAGCGGTGCGCGTGTCGGGACCACGAGTTCATAGTTCCGTGTGTTCGATCGTAATATGCTTCGAATCTTGTGTCCTGATTTTGCGGATAGTGAACGCGAAAGGGTAGTGCCGAAATGCCGTCGGCGAAACAGCGACAGAACTCTCGGTCTGCACCTGGCTGCAAAACAGGCCTTATCTGAGCGAAAGCAGTACAAACGGCGTCCCTTTTCGGCGATCCAAAGGACGGAGCCAAAAGAGATCTTTGGGAGAAGAATCTGCAGCGATCGGACAAGCGTCTTGGAAGAAACAAGCCGCTGTCTGCGAGCTGCACTTCGATCCCCGCTTCATCCTTTGAGGACTACGTCCACATTATCGGCGGAAAAGAAGTGAGGATCCCTCGTGAACACCCAGCGCTTACGCCAGACGCGGTACCGACTCTGCTGCCAAGTGTACCCCAAACCTAAATTATGACCATCCCGTAATATGACAGGAAAAAAGAAGCGGAAAGCAAATCCATCAGAGCTCATCAGTTGCAAAGCGTTCGGTGCTCGCTTGGGAAACTGACACGTTGTCACCAGTGGTGAACAGCGAAGCTCCTGCCGCGATCCCACAAGGCATCGATCGTAACGCACTCGGCTCCCTGAATGTGCTATCTCCCTACTGGCCTCTTCACAAGTTCAGGAACTTCGACGGTGTTGCTTATTGGAGACTGCCCTTGAGCCGAAGTCTAACAAGATCGGCATCGAAAGGGAGGTGTTCTTTTATTTTGATAACTTACCTGATGTGTTATGCCAAATATACCTCAAAACGACTACGTGGTATACCAAGAAAACCTCAAGACGGCTACGTCACTATTTTTCGTATCATTATCATCACGCGGTTTCTGAATAATGCGAAGAAAGGCAAACTTTTAAGACGATTTCGCGAACCTCGTTGTCTTTTCGAGAATTATCGAAATTGTGTTAGCCTTTAATAATGACTCCCTTTAAAACAGAAATTGCACTATGGCAATAAAGCCGTGAATAAACAAGTTAACTAATACATTTTGGTTAATTAATAAACCTTCCAAGGTTATTCACCCATTTATTGTCCACCGAGCCCTGCAGATATAACGAAAGACGGCATCCACATATCCGACACATTCTTTTTTTGTAAAATATGTAAAGTTTTGTAAAGAATAAACAAAAAACACCCTGATGTCTGCGTGAACCAGATACGCCCCCCGTGGAGCCATGGGTCTTTTCCTTCGACTACCTAGCTCAGGCGAGACTTACCTGGTTGTCAGAAAGCAACTGTCGGTCAAATGTATTGTTATGAGCGTGTGGGTTTCAGATGGTTTATCCTCTAGAGGATAATTCGCTGCATAATGTAACCATGTATGCGCTGCACATTGTAACCATTATTGCAATTCCGTGCTGTAAACTATTACAACTTTTTCCTCGCCTGATGTACGTGTGCTCATGTTTTCTGCTCAAAATGATGTGAAATAGTTGCTTGTGTTCTTTCAATCTTATAAGCATCACTTGTTCAGTCCACGTTGTCTCGGTTTTTTGGACTTAAGTTCAATGTAAAACGCGTGATAAAAATTGTCACGGCTTATAAGCCATTTCTTACAAGGTGAACGTCGGGTGGTCCTCGGATGTTCCTGGCAGCCATGAAGAAATAAAAGATTCTCTCCCCTTTGCGACCGTCGCTTGGGTGGTTCGTCGCATAAATGAACACAAGAATGAGTGACAAGTAAAGCGAGCTGATTAAGGGGGTTTCAACCGCTCGTCACTCGATGAGCAAATGTCGCTACACAAACCTGAATTTCAGGAATGCACAAGAGTATTCATTCTTTTGGAGGTATATATCAAGACGTAATGAAGGTTATACGGCCCTTGAATTCTTCCTTGAGAGCGCTCGAGATTCTTAATAAAAATCCAGAAATATGACCGTTTTGACTGTTTTGAGCGCCGTTTGAGGCATTTTTGAAAATACAATTTAGAAGACAAACGAGTCAAAACGCTTGGCCTTAGGTACTAGGGGTGTCTCTAATCTTAATTCTAAGACCACGACGAGAAAACAAAATCATTTTGTAGTTGCTTATTTGTGTAAGTCAAATTATCCTGTTAACTTTATTTCCAACGTGTTAAACGAGATGGCGACACTAGTACTAAATGCCTCAACTGGAGATTTTGTTGTTGCTGTTTTTCTCTCGAGCACGAATTCAACCACGATGTCTGGTTGCTCCGGGATCGGTAGCACGTGTAGCAAAAGCTCGTGCTGTAAAGCTCACTGATCGTAGATTCAATCTCCCGCCTCTGTTCATTTCAATCTGGATGAGCATCGTACCGGCGCGCTGTTATGTATCGCTATTGCGTGATGCACGTTAAAGACGTCAAACAAGTAGCGGTATACTGCACTGGCTTTCATCTTCAACGAAGACACCAGACGGCCTCGGGGCTGACTAACTTCCCGCTGTATAAACATACGCACAACTGAATTACAATCGATGGCTCCGTTGGTTGGCACTTTTTGAACGTCGAAAAAAATAATAACTAACGTGCCCATTAGTGACCGACCCGAGGTTCCGCAACTTTGTCGCGAAGCTGCCACACACCTGCGATCAACTTATACCCCTCCTTCACGATGCGTCACAGTACATTATGAGCGCCCCACATTATATCGCACTGTATTATCATTATCACCGGCATTCATTGTACGGGCTACATGCCTCTCTGGCACCTGCTCTTACGAGCAAAAATAAAAAAAAAACCTCCCTACAAACAAATATTTTGGTTTTATGCGTTACATCAGTGAAAGCGGTCACGTTCCTTGATGACACGGGGAAAATATTGATGCTTGCAAGTGCTGCCGAAACTAGATTCTGACGAACAGTAAGAATTAATGCCATGCATAATAGGGTGCTTAAATGCCCATACACACAGTTGCGTTTAGTGCGTTTGACTGCGCTGCGCCAAGAAACGTAAGCGACGTACCTGCACATCTATGCTTCGTATGAAGCGTGCAAGAGTATCTTGGCACGCTACATACGATACAGCAATCACCGTTACTAGATCAACTCAGTTATGGAACTTCCCATAAACGCTGTACATTGGAGGGGTCCGAAACCGTGTCCGATTTTTTTGCAGCTAGGTGGCGCTGCCGGCGCGATTATCCACGCCTTTTCGTCTGCTACTGCTCCGCGGCTGCTTTTGAGTGCCGACTCTTCTCGAGGTTCAGCATGGTTTTGGGTTAGTTTTTTCCCTTTCGCCAGTAAAAAGTAAAAATGTGACTACCAACAGCAGCAGAAACAATTTGAAAGTTGTCTGCTGTCGTTATCGGTAAAAAAGGCCAGAACCGCGCCGTCAATGATGATGATAGCGAGTATTAATGCGGAGCGCGCGTCCTCTGACAGGCGCCACGCAAAGGGACCACCCTCCGGAGCGGAGTTCCAGAACTGAGTTGTTCTAATAACATTGACAGGAATGTCCTGGTTTTTCGCAGCTGAAACGTAGTCAAACACACATAAACGCTCTCAAACACAACTCCTTATGAATCTTTAAAAGATCGTTACCGCTGCGTACTGCTAAAGCCCCTTCATGTTGCAAAAGTAGCGCAAGGTGCGTCGATGCAAGAGGCACGTGCCACGTGCAGCCCTTGGGAAGATCATGGCGAAAAAGTACAGCACTGAGCTAGATTTCAGACGCCATGTTCTTCCCAGAAGTGGCGCACGGCACGTGACTCGAGCAGTTCCACAACAATGAATGGCGCAAATTTTTCTCAGGATAGAGGGGCTTTACCTGCCGCGGCCGCGTCGTACTGCCCCTGGTACAGGTTGTACAAACGCGGACCCCCGACCGGCTTTATAGGGGCGACCAGGTCACCCGAGGCAGCGCGAGCGCGCCGCATTTGCTTTTGATTATTTAGTACTTTCTCTACACTTCGTTTCACCTTATGTGCGAGCGAAGGAAAAGCTGGAAGCGCGAGCACGAAAGCTTCGTGCGTTCAGGCTTTGCTCGAGCGCGCGAGCTGGGGAGAAACGCAAAAAGCGCTGGTCTCGCGCTTCTAGCTTTGGCTTCGCTCGCAGATAAAGTGAAATGAAGTATAGTTCGCTGAACCGCCACCGCGTTTACTGGCGCCGTAGCTTAACACGCTAGCAGACGCTTTCGCGTGTGTATCTGTGTGTGTCCGCTCCCCGACCGGGAACGTTTTGACGATAATCGGCTGTATTTTAAAGACTTTTCTCGTCGTTATTGCGATTGTACGTTCGGTAAAGAGCTACAAGCTGATTTAGATCGCATTCTTCTTTGGTCAAAAGATAACAAACTTCCCCTAAACTTAAACCAAATGCGCTACCATGCAGATTACTGCCTCGCGCCAAACTTCGACCCCTCCAACACTTTTCCTGAACCGAGTGGAGATCCCAAGTACAGTTCATATCCACCTCCTGGGTGTCATCATCGACCAGCATTTAGAGTTCCATCGCTACGTCCAAA
The DNA here is from genome assembly GCA_013358835.2 of Ixodes persulcatus. Lineage (NCBI taxonomy): Eukaryota > Metazoa > Arthropoda > Arachnida > Ixodida > Ixodidae > Ixodes > Ixodes persulcatus. The sequence goes on from JABSTQ010011143.1 coordinate 207,685, forward strand.
ACGTCGTGTCCGGGGAAAGGTGACTCCTTGGCTTCGTCATTCGGTCCACAAGAAGAGCCAGTCGCGATGTGCCCAGATTGCTGTTCACAGCACTGCTGTTGCCCATCCTGGAGTTTTGCTGCTCAGAGTGGGATTCGGCAAGCAGACAACTTGTTGCCTCCCTCGAGTCGGTGCAACGTCGCGCTTCCTACCTTATTATGGCTCCAACTTGGCCCCCGAACACCATCCTATCGAGCACTGCCCCTCCTCCGTCCAGCCGGGAGGGACCCGCTTTAACATCGTCCTTAAGTAGCGACCACGCGGCTCCTAGCCACTTTTCTTCTACCGGACTCCTCGCTTCTTTTTGCCTCCTCCCTGCGGCGTACTCGCACTGGTGGACAGCAGCCCCTTTTAACCCGTACGCTTCGTCACTAGAACTCCTTCGCACGCCGTGCAGCGCAACTTCGGAGGTCGCCCCACCAGTCACCAGTTCACCCAGTTCACCACCAATCGACAGTGCCTCACTTCGAACATTCACCAAGAGCGTCACGGCCCACCTGCGGAGCATCTAACTCGATATTTTATTCCGATCATGGGAGTGGGCTCCAGCAGGCGGACTGGATGCACCATCCTGTACACCCGTACATGCACACTATAGATGCTTAGCTCACAATACGAACTATTCTGCTCGAGAATACTACGATATAGTGACTCATTTTACCTTCTAAACACACTATATGCTAGCATTGGCGCCTGCCTAATAAATGCGACAGAAATTATCCGAAACCAACCTTGTTTCAACACGGTCCCATTGCCTTCCATAGCGGCCGCCGCGCTTTTGGTGTTGAGCTAGGGCGGCGCCAAGCGGAACACTCGGTCCCTCCAAGCCGTTCACGTGATATTTCTTGGCCCACGCGCTCCCATAGGGACACGCGGAGTGAGCAGGTCGCCCCTATAGGCCTCCTGCGCTGAAGCTTCGAACAAACTGTAGCGCCCTCCTTTTGGGTAGTACAAGCTCACCTCATTGAGCATCGCACTACTTATGGCACGTTGGTTGAGCTTTTTAAATTCTGTCTTGTGCTGAAGAATGAAAAAAACACCTTTGGACGCAAGAAATCGGCCAGACTCAGCGCCGCAAGACAATCAAAAGTGCCAAATTCATGACACCTCCGCTAGGGTACGCGTCTCTTATCTCTGGGTGGTGACGTCAAAACACCTGTGAAGCGACGCTTTAATTTTTCTTTTTCTTTGTCATGTCTACTTTGGAACGCGCGGAACGGCTGTTCTTGGCTCACGCGCTTAGCGTCTTAGCTTTGACGGCGTTAGAATTTTTGTTGTTTCTTTGTATTTTCATCGTGATCTCGCGCTCGGCACCAGAGCTGGCACGCTTCTGCATGCGTGACAGTTTGAGACGCTAAAGTCTGTACTACCCAAAACAAGGCCTTTTCGCAGCACCACCTGGGCAACGCAGGAGGCCCATAAAGCCGGTCGTGCGCGGACCACTAGATCTGAAATTTCTCCCCCCCCCCCCGGTGAGGGTATCACCCCCTTTCCTTTCCTCACCTTCTCCTCCTGGGAGGCGGCCCTATCTGGCACAAAGCTTGGTGACCAGCAGTGACATGGTTGAGCGAGCCCGCCGAACTTGGGCGGCCAACGGAGCCCTGCCGTACTCAGGGAACCAGAGACCGCAAGGTCCTTTCCCTTTTCGAATATTAAAGTTGACGATCAGACATGTACACGTTACCCAAAAAAAGTAACTAAATACCGTTACTCGTTACTCGCTCAAAAAGTAACTAAATACGTTACTCGTTACCGATTCTCAAAAGGAACGCGTGAGTTACCTCAAAAGTAACGAGTTACTTTCCACGTTACTTTGACGACCAAATACACAACAGTTTTTGTTTCATGGTTTATTGTTTTCTTTTTAGTAGTCATTGCCCTTCAGCAGCAGCTGCCTGTAGAAGTTTTCATCAGTTATGTTTCCCCGCTTCCTTGAGAATACATCTCCGGCGACGCTGAAGAGTCGTTCTACCGACGCGCTCGAAGGAACGGCAGTGTTGTGCTTCAGGAAGAGCTGGTGAATCTTCGAGAACTGCGCCTTCATTGAGGACAGCGGGTAATGGGTTATGTGCCTCCCCGTGTTTGCAACCTCCGGGTTTACATTCGGTCCGTACCCGTTTCTAGAAGGTTCAACCAACGAACCTGATTGTGCTCGCTGGGTGAAGGACATTCCGAGCTGTAGAGTTCAGTACAGCAACGTTTATCGCTGGACACGTCAGTCGAACCGTTCGACTGACGTGTTCAGCGATATACGTTGCTGTACTGTCATATTGGTTAGTTGTTTTTCGGGTTGCCCATCTGCCTTTGTCACAATAGACGCATACTCAGGTTAGAATAAAAACAAGGCCCTTTAAGCGGTGTTGTACACGTTACTCCTCAAGAGTAACGAGATACCGTTACTCGTTACTTGGCCTTCAAAGTAACTAAATACCGTTACTCGTTCCTTTTCTAAAAAAGTAACTAAATACGTTACTCGTTACCGAAAATAGTAACTAGGTACAAGTAACTCGTTACTTGTAACGCGTTACGTACATGTATGTTGACGATGATGATTATGATAGAGCACGCTTTGAAGTAATAGCGCGAGCTCCCGGTTGTACTGCCGTTCTGGGCAGTTGCGGGATCACTATGCTCATGCCCAAGACTAACGAGAGTTACTAATAGAAACAACCAACACTGACGCGCCTCAAGCAAATGAATCACGCACTCTAATGTACCTTTGGCAGGCTTACGATCGCTCGTGCTTACTTCAAAAGCACCGAGAGACAGCAAGCTTGTGAAAGATATACATTGGCGTGCGTGCTTCATTTGTGATTGCGTGTGTTTATACTGCCTGCAGTTAGTCTGCCTCAACTGGCGACTTGTCCCTCAGCAGCAGACGAGCAATATAGCCAGTGCAGTACAGCCGCTGTCCTGGAGTCTTTAGCCTGTACCACGCAGTAGTGATTCACGACCGCACGCCGGTACGATGCTTATCCAGATCGAAACGGGCAGGGGTGGGGATTGAACCCAGGATCCCTGGATTCTGCAACGCGAGCTTTCGCTCCACGTGCTCCGAGCTAATGTGCGCTAGTTTACTCGGCCACCGATCCCCCTTCATCTCTCTGGACCACGGTGTAAGATGATACTCTTCAGGAGAGGACAGCGCGCTCCTCGCGCAGTGCCGATAAAAGTTCGCTTTTCACGCTCTCTCTTTGTCTCTCTCACTATGGTTTCAAGTGGCGCCGGCAGATGACTCGTCGACCCGTGAGCACGGCAAAGACGGCTCATGCCGCCTCATGCTCCACACGCGCAGAGCTCCAGCGAGGTTATTGCTCGTGCAGAAAGACCATGATGTACCGGCTTGTCATGGCAACGAGATAATTTTTTTCGCTCTCACACAGTTTCGCCGTTTGGCCGCCGGCAACACTGTCATCCGCGGGCACGGTGGCCGCAGAATAAAGCAGCCTTTCGGATGCCCGTCGAACGAACACTATCTAATTCCTCGCGCGCGCGTTCAGCCCCGCCGTGTCCTCACCTATAGAGTGTATCTTACACCGAGGTCTGAACTAAAGCCCTTCGATATGTTTGTGTTTGTCTTGTAATGTCCGCGTCTCACTAGAGCGACAGACATAGACAAAAGTCAGCGACAAGCCTCAAACCCATGAAGCGTGCTCGCGATGGTACCATTGGCAGGCGTTTAGTCGTTCGGTGCTCGTGAGGTAAGCACGAGCGATTGCAAGCCTGCCAAAGATACCTTCGCATGCATGATGCTCGTGTTTGAGCATAGCCTTCCTTATTCTACAAAGCTTCTCAAATCGCTAAAGACCCTGGTTTGAGGCTTGTCGTTGTCTTTTGTTTCTGTATGTCGCTCTAGTGGTACACGGGCATAAGTACCGTCAAGTGCGCCAGTGCACAAGGCCCGTGTCTCGAGCGGCCCTTGAAAGCAGTTGTTGGCGCAGCACTGAAATGAACGGCACTTGGAAGCGAATGGCAGCGGAGCTCCCGCTCCTGGTGCGTGTTTTGCGCGTTTCCACAACAATGGTTGGCGGTACTTGTAAGCGTGAATTTTATCAAATGAATTTATACCCTTGCCGCACGGGCAACTGAAATGCCATTTATAATGAATGACATTCGTGTGATCGATGAATCGGCTCGCGATTTGTCACGCATAGAACGCCCCACGCTTGGAGTGTCGCGCGCTGATTGGCCGTCCGCTCAAATGTCATTCGTTGTAAATGGTATTCGAGTTGCCCGTGTGGCATGGGTATTAGTCTGCATTTGCCAGCAGAAGCTTCAACTTTAGGAATCTACGAGGATAGTAGGCCTCCTTAAGTGCAACATGGCTTTGTGTATTTGGGTGGTTCTTTTTCACTGACAGGCAGAGTGACGTAAAATGTGCTTTTTGCCATACCCCTTGCCAATGTTGTCAGCTGCTGGGCACCTGGCTCGCGATTGTGGACGAGTAGTAGAGCCGCGCCACTTGCGTGGGCAGAGAACTCTTTGGCACAGTTCACGGGTGGGAGACGGTTGCTTGTTGTTTTTGACGCGCCAGCAGAAGTGTGGACCTCGCCGACGGTCGCGCTTTACTGCGCTAGTGGTCGTAGTTTCTTTAGCTGCTGCTTTACTGTCTCTGAATTACGCGACGTGGCGATGACGGTTTCTATAGACCTTTTCAGCCTCCGTCGCATGGGCGCTGCCATCTTGGAATCACGTGACGCGGCCGCCATAAGGTGGCTTCAACTCGTCGTTCCACTCTCCCCTCCGGGACTTGGCGAAGGCGTTGCATTCGCGTTTTTCGTCGCGCTTCACCGCGTTTCTCGCCTTATTGTAAATTGCCGCCTGATGTTTACACTTACACCTTAATTGCATGTCCTCATTATGTGCGCGACGACATATGAAGTTAATTTTGTAACCGATTTTGACTATTTTCACCGTCGGCGTACCGGATACGCGTGAGCAGGGAGGAGATACAGGACTCAGCGTCAGGCCTGGCGCATATTGAGCCCAGTTATTTATGACAAGTTTACGCAGTGATAGTGGCGGAATATTCGAAATAAGTATAGTTCAATGTATATGTATAACCGCGCATTTAGTATCTCAAAGAATAGGACCAAAATACTGCTCAGCATATGAAGCTACGTGCGTTTTCTGAAAGCCTCCGGCCTTGCCTTCATAATGCCCGTGTCCCACTAGAGCGACAGACAGAAACAAACGAGAGCGACAAGCCTCAAACCAGAGTCTTTCGCGATTTTAGAGGCTTTGCAGATTAAAGGAGGCTATGCTCAAACACGAGCATCATGCACGCGAGGGTATGTTTGGCTGGCTTGCAATTGCTCGTGCTTACTTCACGAGCACCAAACAACTAAACGCCTGGCAATGGTACCATCGCGAGCATGCTGCATCGGTTTGAGGCTTGTCGCTGTCTTTTGTTTCTGTCTGTCGCTCTAGTGGGACGCGGGAATAACAAATTTAAAATAGTCGTTTTAGATATATAGGACAAATAAGATATACATGTGACGAACGTTTAACTCACATTTTATCTGATGCTTGGGATAATGGTAACGTCCACATCGGGCGATTTGTTTGTTCACGACATTACACCTAAGTCCATTAGACGGTCTTAAAGCGTTTTTGCAATAGAAACGTTTGCTTCATTTGTTTATTTATGAATTTAGAGAAACTGTACACTATGCTCGGTCACATATCTGCCGTCATTAAAGGGTGTTAACATTTTGATACAAAATTTAATTAATTAATTTTATTTATTTTAAACACAAAGACCCCTGTGAAATAATCTGTCACAGGCAGCTGGAGAGTGCCTAGGGCTTGCATTATGTGAGGCCAAAAAGAAGCCATTTATATGGAAATCACCCAAGTTTAGGGTTGTTGATTTTAAAGGGGCGCTGCAACAATTTTTGTACTTTGCGCAAATACCGCTTAGAACGGATCCCTGACGTTAATGACCTATGAAACACGCGTTCGTTTTTCACCCCACGTAATAGAAGTCCCAGAAAAAAATTAAAGAAAAGCGAGCAGCGTTCACCCCCTCAACTCGCAGCCAGAAAAAGCGGCCACGTGATCTGGAGCCGATTATATGCCGCCAATGTTTATCATAGCCACGCGCTGGGGTTGGCAAAGCACAGGACACGCGCTGAGTTCCAGACATTGTTATGGCTCGGCTATTGCCGTCGTTGCAGCGATTGGACACGGGCCACTACCCGAATGCTTCTTGAGCTGGTAATTATCACGAGCCCAAATCGAGTGCCCACGCAATGCTCGGGTACAATCTATAAACAACATTCAAATATTGTCATATGGGTGTACAGCGATCCCCACTTTACGTCATCAAATTTTGCAAAGGAGAGATTGCATGAAAATGATCGCTTTTGTCTCTGAAATTACACCGCAACAAAGGAGTTTCTTGGCCAGTGGCGTTGCGTGCGAGTAACCTTGAGTCCCACTAGTGCCAGTTAGCTCGTGTAAAGTGAAAAACATTCCAATTAAATATCGTTGCACCGCCCCTTTAAATCGCACCAGTTTGCATGGAGATCTGTCATGAAGGTTCATGAAGCCGTGCCTAGCATTCGACTTCAACGAAACGTGCGAGAGATCACTTCTCTCGCACCGTTAATTTTATTTGGCAAAGTTAATACAAAGACAAAATTTCAGATTTCAATTCATGGGCCTCACTTATCTCATCTGCAAAGCACGTCGTAATCAAATGTCAGCAAAACAAATAGTTCGTTTTCTAACGCCAACGTTGTGAAATGATGTTAATAAGTACTTTAGCAAGGTCCATGGCTAAAAGAATTTCCCACCCGACCTAGGACGCGGACTATCAAAATATACTTCGAGTACTCATTTCTTTTAAAGAAAGAAGCCCCAGACAATACCGCTTATTTCTTACAATATCTGCGTATTAAAGGAAACGTTTCGAGTTTCTAAAATTCACAAATATTTGGTGTCCGCGAAAATCAGTCAGTGAACTTGCGACTTCATGTGTCTTTCGCGATTTAGGAGGTTTTTAATCAGGTTGTGGACCTGCATTTTTACAATATATCTACTCATTAGTCTCTTCATTAGTTGATGTTTTGGAAACTAGGGTCAGTGGGTCAGGCCGTATATTATGGGAATCCTCCTTGTGCATCATAGTCGTTTGGCCACCGAACCTGACCAAAATTAACGACGAGCATGACCAGATGCATCTTAAAGCGTTCGTAAAAGTGTCCGCGAATATGACTCGAAACCACTTCGTAGTTCTTGAATTGACTCAATACCAAATTTTATTAGTTGTGCGCCATAACGGGCACATTTGTAGGTCGAAATTAGGCGAGAATGACATAACACACCAGCACAGCCAAGAGCGCGCTGAAACCGAAACCAACCAAATTGAAGCCACCCAATGGCGCCGAGTGCGTCAGCGCCCTTTGTCCGCCGGTCGGGTAACTACTGAGATGAAAAGGTTTATAATGTCAGGTCTGCGTTGAGCTGTAGTTTTTCACTCAACATGACATTGTTGAGTCCCACGACGAGCTTATTTCTTATTAGCTCTTCTTTCTCGTTCCTGTAGTCGCACATTTCTGTCATATTGAAGAAGTCCTCGACAAAGTCGTCGGCAGTTTCGTTTGCCTCTTGTTTATGCCTGTGGAACTTGGCCCGTTCGTAGATAACGTTCGTACGCAGCAGGAAGTTTTTCGCGAACGCTCGCGTCACGGCATTGTAGTCAACTTTTTCAACATCCGTCAGCTTCAGCGAGGTCAGCACGTCTTCCGCCTTAGTGTAGAGTTATAAGAATAAAACTGCTGTAAAATTCTTATGCAGATTTATGTCACTCTATTGATAACGCAGAAATAGAAAAGACCCTGTCCTATATTGTACTTTTGTGTGAAGTGTTTGTTTAGTATATTATGTAACTAGAGCAACGTTCACACAAAGAAAAAAAAACACAGATACGAGTGAACAGAAGGGGCACAAACAACACGGCCTGTGGTTTGACCCTTCTTTTCAGATTGTTTTTGTGGTTTTAATGAAACCTAATGTACGCAATATTAATTGTATATGTAATTGAAATTGCCATATTAGTTTGGCACGAGGGGTGTGGATCTTGTTTTTTCGCTGCCGAAACCGGCATCTGAGAGGTAGGTAGATATCACAACTTTCTCGATATATTCCCCCTCTAGCCGAATGCACTTGCAAAACCGGTCCAGCAGTTTTTTAGTGGCCTGCTGTTACCACCTTTTAGTACAGCGTTATACCTACGCCTGGGCAGCTGCATCCAACTTATCAATGATTTCAAAATGGCGCGTCGGAAGAAAAGTCGAATTCTATCAGGCATCGGCTCATTACGGTGTCGCGTGCGTCCACGTGAAGTCGTGATTTGCCGGGACCGATGGGGTGATGCCAATTTTTCGACGCGTCGTGCGATCCGCCGTACGGTTGGTCCCGCTTGAAGGTGTCCAGACGTGGGTGTGACGCACAACTTAAAAGTGGCACCAGCGGGGCACTAGAAAGCTGCCAAGACTGTAGTGCAAGCGCATTCGGCTTCAAGGGGAATATATCGAGAAGGTTTACGTATATACCCACCTCTACATTGCCGGTATCGGCACCAAAAAATAAGCGGAAATTAATATGGGCCCCGTGTACGTATCTAACCTTTTTCATTAAGGATGTATTGTGCAATATAACGGATGATATCTCTGTAATGTGAACAACACAACAACGCTCAATCTACCGATGGCCGATCACCAGCGAATTTTTATATAAACGTCAAGGTTTTTATTTTTTCTTGAAGGCATGTCCCCGCCATGCGGCTTCTGTAAAAAGTTTTTTTTTTTTTTTTATAGTGTGTCTTATTACTGAGGTTCATCGGATCTTTGGTTTGTATTGTTAATAAGACAAAACTTAAAAAGAAAAGTTCTAAGTGCTTTCGCTTCTTTATTTTATTTTTATTTTTTACTATTTCAGCTTCACTCGCATATTTCTAAGTATTAATAATAATAACAATAATAAAAATAATAATATTTATTGATGAGGGATGGGCATTTCCAACGTACAACACAGGTTCATCAAAGCCAGCAAGGGCTTGTATGACTAAACCAAAATCGCAGTAAAATCAATAGCAAAAGGTGTCATAAAAAAAAGATCAGTTGTCAAAAAAGTTCAGTACATAAGATTTTTAGGGCTGTTCTAGTCCGAGCGATGGACCGATAATAAAAAGGGCAGAAATAAACTAAATCACTGAAAAAAAAAGAAGAAAACACAGACACACATACCTCGGTCAGTAACATGACCCAACGCGTACCAGAAAAAAAAAAAATCGTCGAGTAAACAGTGCACTGCTGACTTAGGCGTGGCTTAAATTGGAGCCTAAAGCTCTCGGAATTGAATAGAGTTGAGATGTCCAAGCCAGATAGGAACCAATACAAACAGAAAATCGTAAGGACTCATGAGAAAAAAGGACTTGTGCTCATAGAGTCATGCAGAAGTTCGTACTAACGCGTGGGGCTCACAAAAGTACTCATATTGAGTACAAAATACATAAAAAATCGAGATCACGAGAAAGACATTGTTAATCTAAAAACAAAATAAAAATACACACACAGAAAAAAAAAATAAAGGTTCTATGTGTCGCCACTAAAGTGAATAAAAAAATAAAAATAATAACAAAAATTCAGCTTCTAACGTGACACTTCCTTTTAATTACAGTGTCCTTTCTTTTTAGCCGGTTGGTGTCGTGAAGATTACCGATGTAAATTGGCTCACCAATGAGTTGGTGCTGTACGGGCTATTTTCTCGGGATCATGGCCGGGCAGATAAAAGAAAACATGTTGTTTTTGCTCTATTTTTCGCTCGAGAGCGCTTGAAAAAGCGTGTCGTTGCATGAGCTCTTAGCACTGACACTTCTACGACGGCAGTTTGTTTACTGCTATTTTTCGTCAGAGCGTGCTGTCGGCATTAAAGTTAATATAGACGATTGCAAGCACAGCGACAGGCCGCGGCCATGCTTCTGCTCGTGCAGGCACGCCCGTGCAATAACACGCTTGTTAACGCTACGAATAGGTTCGCGCAAAGCTGCGCGTGCTTGGACGCATGGGGCACCTGTCGGGGCTCCCCTCCACGTTTGAAATTGTCTATAGACCTTTCCAAAAAATGGCTCCGGGCCGGTTCCATTTTCAGTATTCGTGCGTATAGAGCGTGATTGGTTTGCTTTGAGAAGCGACGAACATGAGCATGCTGGGGTGAGGAGATCGCACACTTGTAAATATTGGAAGTGTGTACTGGGCAGGAAATCGAACTATGGTGGCGCCTTATCGAGTTTGTTGTCCCTAGGGTGCCTTTATGTGTGCTTTGCTTAGGGTGTACACTAGTGCCCCTCAATCAGCTACGGAGCTGATTTAGTGGCTCTAGTGGAGACATCTGGCCTTTTTGTCCCGCACGTTAATTTTTTCTTTTTTTTTTTTTTTCAGAAGCGCGTGAAAGAGGAATACCTGCACGCGTTTGTGGCCCTGACTGTGCTATGGCGACATTTTGTTTTCGTCGATTTCTTTGTATCTTCGCCGTGAGCGAGTGCTGTCTGCATCGGGTACTACAAAGGGTGGCATCACCCTAAACAGAACGACATTGGGGCATCCTAATGTTCTCCACAGCCCGGTGTTTACCAACACAGCAACAAAAAAATGGAACCTCGCCTAGCACGATCTGGGCACGAGCGCGTTGCATTCACCAGTGCTTTGGTCACACGAGGAGCGGCCTTCGAGTCGTCATCTTCGATGTCTCTCCACAAAACACACATGAAAATCCGGTTTATTCGCGACTCCAGCAAAACGAACGGCACCTAGCGGGAAAACACTGAACTGGCCGGAACAGGTGCTTTCGCGATTTCTGCTCGTCTCTTCTGGCTTCCGTGTTTACATGTTGTCGGTGGTTTGCGCGACAGAACAGTTCTACCGGTGACTGTGTCGTAATCGTAGTATCGCCATGTGACCGAGGTTGCTCTGCACGCAACCTATGGAACCGCGTGAGCCAGACATTCTGCGTTTATCAGCGTTCATCGGCACCTTGGAAGGACAGTGGGCAGTCCTTTTCTCGTTTTCTCGAAGAAAGTCAAGCCTCTGGAAGCCCGCTTACCCCAACACATCGCCGCAGCTTCGAAGCGTGGAGAATAAAAAGCGGCGCAAACCTTTTGAAGTCCAATTCCCGCTCGCTCATGCCCTAGCGTTGTGCGTTGAGCTGGCACATGGCACGGCACGACCCGCACGACCTGGATTCGACCGCCATATTTGCTCGATAGTGGCGTCCCCTATAGGTCGCTGGAGTCGCGAATTGGGGGATCAGCGGCCGAGTGGGCTAGCGTGCACTAAAAACCCTCTATCCTAGGAAAAGTGGCGCCATTCTTTGTTGTGGAGATGCTCGAGACACGTGCCGCGCGCCACTTCTGGTAAGATCATGGCGCCTGAAACCTAGCTCAGTGCTGCGCTGTGCCGCCATGATCTTCTCAAGGGCTGCATGCTGCGCGTGCCTCGTGCATCGATGCTCATTGCGCTACTTTTAAAACAAGAAAGGGCTTTAGCGCACACAAGCTCGGAGCACGTAGAGCGAGAGCTCGCGCTGCAGAAGCCAGGGTAGTGACCAGGAATCCTGGGTTCAATCCCCACCCCTGCCCGTTTCGATCTGAATGAGCATCTTAGCGGCGTGCCGTCGTGTACTGCGTGGTGCACCTTAAAGGGGCTGTGCAACGATATTCAATTGGAGTGTTTTTCACTTTACACGAGCTTACTGGCACTAGTGGGACTCAAGGTTACTCGTACGCAACGCCACTGGCCAAGAAACGCCTTTGTTGCAGTGTAATTTCAGAGACAAAAGCGATCTTTTTTATTCAATCTTTCCATTGCAAAATTTGATGACGTAATGTGGGGATCGCAGTAGACCCATATGACGATATGTGAATGCTGTTCATAGGTTGAACCTGATGATTGCGTGTGCACTCGATTTGGGCTCGTGATAATTACTAGCTCGAGAAGCATTCGGTTAGTGGCCCGTGTCCAATCGCTGCAACGACGACAATAGCCGAGCCTTAACAATAGAGAGTTTTAGTAGATCGTTCCGATGACTCCGATAACGATACCCGATACTCTGCCTCCGCCTTTGCGCTTACATATATAGTATCGTTATCGGGGGTATCGGGGGTATCGGAGGTATCGGAACGATCCACTAAAACTCTCTAATGTCTGGAAGTCAGCGGGTGTTCTGTGCTTTGCCAACCCGAGCGCGTGGCTATGATCAACATTGGCGGCATATAATCGGCTCCAGATCACGTCGCCGCTTGTTCTGGCTGCGAGTTGAGGGGGTGAACGCTGCTCGGTTTTCTTTAATTTTTTACTTGGACTTCTATTGCGTTGGGTGAAAAACGAACGCGTGTTTCATAGGTCATTAACGTCAGGGATCCGTTCTTAGCGGTATTTGCGCAAAGTACAAAAATTGTTGCATCGCCCCTTTAAAGGGGTGGTGTAACGATATTCAATTGAAATGTTTCTCACTTCACACGAGCTTACTGGCACTAGTGAGACTCAAGGATACTCGCAGGTAACGTCACTGACCAAGAAACTCTTTTGTTCCGCTGTAATTTCAAGGACAAAACCAAGTGTTTCCATTCAATCTCTCCTTCGCAAAACCTGATGACGTAGCTCGGCAGTAGCAGTACCGCCTAGTGACGATATTTGAATGCGGCTCATAGATTGGACCCGAGCATGGCGCGGACACTCGATTTGGGCTCGTGATAATCGATAGCTCGAGAAGCATTCGGGTAGTGTCCTGTGTTCAATCGCTGCAATGACGACAGCAGCCGAACCATAACAATGTCTGGAACTCAGAGCGTGTCCTGTGCATTGCCAACCCCAGCGCGTGGCTATGATCAACATTGGCTGCATATAAGCGTGTCCTGTGCATTGCCAACCCCAGCGCGTGGCTATGATCAACATTGGCGGCATATAATCGGCTCCGGATCACGTGGCCGCTTGTTCTGGCTGCGAGTTGAGGGGGTGAACGCTGCTCGTGTTTCTTTAATTTTTTTCTGCGACTTCAATTGCGTGTGGTGAAAAACGAATGGGTATTTCACAGGTCATTAAAGTCAGGGATCCGTTCTAAGCGGTATTTGCGCAAAATGCAAAAATCGTTGCATCGCCCCTTTGAAAACCCCAAGCTAGCAGGCGTACTGCACTGACTAAAATTTCTATCTACAGGGGGTAACAATGTCGACATGTCCTGGCAGACTAACCTCCTACTGCATAAAGAACTAATGACAAATGTGTTGTCCATACAGCCGATGCATACCGCTAGATGCGTGACTGCTTGATCTGGTCCTCAATAACCTGTGACAGGCAAAGAATTCACTGGAAGCTCCGCCTTTAGCACGCTTTTGTTGCCTTTCACCGGGCTTCTGCTGCGCGTGTGACAAAGTGATAGAAAAGGCAGAAAGCTCGAGATTGAAGTGGAGCACGGATTAAGGTTATAGGCAAATTCTGCTAGCAGATTTGGAGCGAGTACGGAGCGCTTTGTTTTGCTTTATGCACATGCAAACGCGAGCTATTAGCGGCGAGATGTTTTGGTGGCGCCCTCCTGTGGTTCCCCCTTGTGACGTCATTACTTTGCAAACAACAAGTTCGATGGTGTTTGTTATTAGCATGGTGGAAGCTTGAAATCATTGCGCTCTCAAAGGAACACTGCCATCACCGTCAAAATTAAAGTTCTTTCATTCCTCTTATTTCCGTCGATGATAAATCCCCTTTCCGACGTCATAGTCAGCGTTCGGCCAATCGTAGATGGCCGACCACAGCGACGCTTTCGGTCGCGCACGGGGCTAATACTCTGTTTCATACTTACCGCCGAATTCAGAAACCTCACTCAAACTACACTCACACTTAAGGGCCGCTCCACTTCCTCGAGGAAGGCGCGAGGGCCGGCGCTGGCCAATCGCGAGGACGGACCCGCCGTCGCGATTGGCCAGCGCCGGCCCTCGCGCCTTCCTCGAGGAAGTGGAGGGGCCCTTAAGTGTGAGTGTAGTTTGAGTGAGGTTTCTGAATTCGGCGGTTAGTGTCTACGCTGTCAAAGCTACTGGCGCGAGCGCGTGGCTTCATCTGTGTTTTTTTTTTTTTGCGTGAGAACGCGTGCAATTGGTCAACAAGAGCAAGCCCCATGCTCGTGCCAGTAGCTTTGACAGCGTTGCACGCTAATACCCTTGTTACAAGGGCACATTTAACCGCGGTTAACTCAGCTTACTGCTGTTACGCGGCACCACAGATACCGCAATATACTCTCGGACAGCTATTCCATAAGAAGTGAAGAGCGCGCGTGCACTGCTTCGATGGGTGCTCAGGTCAAGCGCACGTTCGCCCATAGCTTTCACTGCATAGCCGCAGAATGTTGTCGGCAAATATTGCGCGCTACCGTGGCTTAGCGTAACTGCAGTTAAGTATGCCCGTGTTATACCCCTGTTACACGGGCACACTTAACCGCGGTTAACTCAGCTTAACTGCTGTTTCGCGGCACCACAGATACCGCAGTATAGGAAGTATTCACTGGCGGCCATAGCTGTGTGCGCGACAGGTGAGCGCGTGCTGATGGCGAGCTTTCACAGTTCCTTTGTAACGTGCATTCCGCACCCTCAAGATTGCCGGTCTTAGCAGCTATTAATGTGGGCTCGTTCTGAGCATGCGCTCTAGACAGCACCCACAAATATGGGCCCCAGTGAATACTCCTTATAATAACACGTGAAGAGCGCGCGTGCACTGCTTCGATATATGCTCAAGATGCTAAAGCGCACGTTCGCCCATAGCTTTGACTGCATAGCCGCAGAATATTGTCCGCAAGTATTGTGCGCTTACTGTGGCTTAGCGAACTGCAGTTAAGTGTGCCCGTCCTAACAAGGGTATTATACCCTTGTTAAACCCTAGTTACACGGGCACATTTAACTGCAGTTACGCTAAGCCACAATTAGCGCACAATACTTGCCGACAACATTCTGCGGCTATGCAGTCAAAGCTATGGGCAAACGTGCGCTTGAGCATCTTGAGCATCTATCGACGCAGTGCACGCGCGCTCTTCACGTGTTTATGAAATAGATCATCAGGAGCTGGGGAGCGCGATCTCACACCGCGGTACCACCATCGCTGAAAGTTGCGAATAGTGCGGCATCTGTGGTGCCGCGAAACAGCAGTTAAGCTGAGTTAACCGCCGTTAATACCCCTGTTATACCCCTGTTACACGGGCACACTTAACCGCGGTTAACTCAGCTTAACTGCTGTTACGCGGCACCACTGATACCGCACTATACTCTCGGAGAGCTATTTTAGAAGAAGTGATGAGCGCGCGTGCACTGCTTTGATGGTGCTCAAGGTGCTCAAGCGCACGTTCGCCATAGCTTTGACTACATAGCCGCAGAATGTCCTCCGCAAGTATTGTGCACTAACTGTGGCTTAGCGTAACCGCAGTTAAGTGTGCCCGTGTAACAGGGGTATAAGTGTGCCCGTGTAAAGGGGTATTACACGGTCAGACTTAACTGCAGTTACGCTAAGCCACTGTTAGCGCAGAATACTTGCCGACAACATTCTGCGGCTATGCAGTCAAGCTATGGGCGAACGTGCGCTTGAGCATCTTGAGCATCTATCGAAGCAGTGCACGCGCGCTCTTCACGTGTTATCGAATAGCTGTCCGAGAGTATAGTGTGGTATCTGTGGTGCCGCGTAACAGCAGTTAAGCTGAGTTAACCGCGGTTAAGTGTGCCCGTGTAACAGGGGTATAACAAGGGTATAAGTGTGAAATGGAGTATAGCTTTCGCTGTTCTCAACGCGCGAGCGTGGAGCGGTTCCGGATCGCTCTAAATCTATAAGCGCAATTTATCATTAGAGAGTTTTAGTAGATCGTTCCGATGACTCCGATAACGATACCCGATACTCTGCCTCCGCCTTTGCGCTTACATATATAGTATCGTTATCGGGGGTATCGGAGGTATCGGAACGATCTACTAAAACTCTCTATTAGCCTATCGCAGACCATAGATCAAATTCGGAGAACAAACCTATTACTAGAAACGCCTTGCACGTTTTCGCGACACGTCTGCACGGTTACGCTCGCTGCGCCTCAAGCCCCTTGACAAACTTCACGCTTAGCGTTTCTTACAAGCACTGGAAAGCAATGGTGGTCAATCGTGCAAGACAGTTGCCACGAGCGAGTGCTCCACTGTCATTTACTTCCAAAAGCCGCTTATTCCAGTGCTGCCGAGATTTGCTTCCAAAAGGCCGCTCATTTCAATGCTTCGCTGTCATTTGCTTCCAAGGGCCTCTCGAGACACGGGCCTTGTGCACTGGCGCATCTGACGCCACTTGCAAGACAAACGCAAATACATCGAGGGGTTTTACTTCAGACTAAAGCCCTTTCACGTTTTAAAGGTTGCGCAAGGTGCGTCGATGCACGAGGCACGTGCAACGTGCAGCCCTTGAAAAGATTATGGCGGAAGAGCGCAGCACTGAGATAGATCAACGTTGACCTGGATTTCAAACGCCATGTCCTTGCCAGAAGTGGTGCGCGGCGCGTGTCTCGAGCATTTCCACAACAATCAATGGCGCCACGTTTTCAAGGATAGATGGGCTTTACTCCACACCTTCGGAAAACGGGTTTGAAAACCAGTATTCAGACGAAGAGTAGGCCGATATATGATATAGGAAGTGCAACCTGCCGCTTTATTTCTATTTTAAAATTTTTCTATCTTTAAATTAACCCTAAAATTATACTTTTTATTTTTTTGCAAAACAACGTTTGCGTGCCAAATGAGGTGCTCCAAACGGCTACAACGCCGCACCCTGTACTTTAGATAATTTGGAACATGGTTGGAACTTCGAATCCAATCTTAAATCAGAGCTTATTCTACGTTATGTAAGCCACTATAATCTACGTATGTACTGGCTCGTATCTCGCGCCGCCCGTTGCCCGCTTCCGGAAGTGGTGGACGCAGAGCGAAGATCTAGCTCAATATCGGCGCCGAGCTGCGTGGCCGGACCCACCTCGAGCGCCCGACCTGCATGCGCAGCTGGGAGCATGCAACTCGTTTGTTCCGGAAAATTTTGCTCCATCTATGAGAAAAGGTTGCAAATAAATAGCAGTTTAATCCCCCTTAATGTAAAAAAAAAAAGAAGACGGGCAGAAAAGAAGACAGAGAAGTTAACCTGGGTATTAAAAACGTACTAAAACAGTCTCGGACTTTAGTATGAGCCGTTTCGTTCCATTATAAAAAAGGAAAAAAAAAAAAACTGCTTCTAAGTTTGAGATATCCCTTTCAAATATCTAATGTTCGACCTTTGCGACCAAGGAAATGGGCATTTTATTTAAAATGCTCACCACCCAACAAACCGAAATTCGCAGCTAATTCTACGCTGAAACTAATTGCAATCCGGTGCTTTAAAGGGATGGTGAACCGAAATTTGGATTTCAGAAAAACAATGCAGGAGATGTAGGCGGGACGCTGCAATTCCTACAAACACTACTCGTAGGGCGATATCTCGAATGGACGGCCGTATTTTGAGAAAAAGAGGTCGAGATTGAACAAGGCCGACGAGGCGCGTGACGTCAGGTACCTAGTTTCCTCCTCTCTTCGCTTCGCTTCCTCAAGGCGGCGGGGCGGATAAGACGCGATGCCGTTCCCTCTCCTTCTCGGAGAAACATGACGTCAACAAACCTGTCCAATGCGCCTGCTTTTCAGAAAAAATACGATCATCCGTTTGAGATATCGCTGTATGAGTGATGTTTTGGTGTGTTAGCATCCCGTTGTACGCTTTTGCCGCGTGTTTTGTGGAATCCAGATTTCGGTTCAGCATCTCTTTAAAGTCGCAATTGTTTTAAGTAAAGGAAGGGTAATGCAGCTTGTACCGTCCAATACATTGAAGCATCATGTTGCCAACGATCGTGCCGCAGCGTAATTGTTGCCGCGGTACGGCCGCTGGCAGGTCGTAGCTGTATCTGAAATCCTATGTGCACCCCACCAAAGCGACACGTAAGATTCATATTTCCGCGCGTGCAGCCGCGCATGCGAACACCTGGATAACGCGCCGGTGTCGACACCTTTCGCGGTCAGTACCACGCGCGTCAGGCGAGCCCCTCGGGTCCCAACATACCCAAGTATTCTAGTACACTGTACTAAAGTTACGGCGGCGTCCCGTACACCAAACGCTTGGTGACATCGCTCTATTTTCTAGACCATGAAAAGGAATAACGACGGAAGTAGTTATAGAGATCGCTGCGGATAAGGAAGTGCGAGTAATTGATAGCGTGGAAGAGCCACGACGCTTGCGTTGAGAGACTCCTTCAGTGCGGTGACATGCCACTGCAAACATGGGGTGGCTAATCCAGAGTGGTTCATGAATTAGTAACACAGTATGGCGGGGAAACGTCTGGTTGCCAGATGTCGGGTCGTTGTTGCTAAACTGTCGGCATCTTCAAAAACAATTCCCACTCCCCCAAGGTAGATAATTCTGCATTCCTACGCCTCACCGCGTCATCTACGCTTATGACCACTGAATTCTACCGAAACCGTCGGCTCACTGTTAACGTCACCTCCTATTTAAGAGAACTTGAATGACGGGAAAGCGGAATGTCAATACCGGTTTCGTTTATTTATTTACGCGATATATTAAGCTTAATAGAACTCTATAAAAATATTGAGCATATTGTCAGGTCCTGGAGAGTGGGAGAGCAGGCTTTTAAAAGAAAAAGTTCAAAACCGTCTTTATAATCCCTTTAACATGGGCCACGCTAAGCCAATATTAATGCATAGTCTGCTTGTCGTGCCATCTCGCAGTGATCGTACATTTTCGCCGCATTGTTTGTGCTTGGGCTCAGTGTTTTCGTGGTTTATTTTTTGAAATTTTATGGTTTTTTATTGGTGCTTATTTTGTCCATCGATTACGTGATTTTAAGTGTATATTTTCAGTGTCCCACAAATTTGTTTGTGTCTGACAGTGTCCGGTAATTCTGCGAATAAAAACGGGACACGAGCAAGGATTCGCAAACTTACAAGAACATGGGCTTAAACTTAATGTTTGTTGAACGTACAGGTATCAATAAGGGAAGGAAACTAATTAAGGAAGGTGGCTCCCGAAGTAATAGAAATAGTTTTGTAAGCAATGCAAGGAGCGTTCAAATTCAAAATATTTGGGCGTCTCGGTTCTTTGGTCTTTGCTCAAACGTTAATTTCGGGGTGTCGGTATTGATAAAAAATGAACCCTATTTATGATCAATATCTATTAACTGAATGTACTACAGTATATAAATATCAGTAGTCGAAATGTGCAAATGGAGTGATATCGGTTGAAGCTATTGACGATGAGCGTTTTGCGTCGGCGACTATAATTTTCACACTGTGCGGTTTATGCGAGCCATGGGAGTTTTACAAAAAAGAAGAATTCCCTATATGAAAAGAGGAAGTACCGTCTTGACTGTCACGTCACGCGCTTGGAACGATTCTTTGCCCTGATTGCACACGCTAGTCTCCTTTTCTTGAGGACGTAATCTGAATTTTCGTTTCTGTATCAATGAAGTGTCTTGCTTTTGGAAAACAACGGAGAATGAATGTTTATTTTCACACATAGTTGTGAGACGCCTCACAAGCATGTTTTGTTAGAATATCTCGCCGTGCGAAAATGCCTTAACAGGTAGCTGTAGTGAATGACCTCAGTTTCAACAGTCAACGAGTTGGAGAAGGTACAAGCTATCTTGTGAAAGATTTAGCCTTAAAAGAACCCCGACCAGCAAAATCGTCTTTTCGTTTCGACAAGTCATTTGGATGTGGCATACGCGTAAAACTATAACGCGGTTTACAAAAGACGGAGTATCTTCACGCTATATACCTTTTCCCTAAAAGCGCCGCCATCTTAATAATTCTGGCGCAGAAGACGCTGTCTATTAGCGCCAAGATGTAGAGGTGGCGTCCCCTTATTTTTTTTTTCGTTACGTCATGAACAAGATTTGCCTTGCAGTGTTGTCACGAGTTGTATTCCTGGCCACTTATTATGAGTTGCGAACTACAAGTTCAATGGTGTGTGTACAAAGTACGAAGAAGCTTTGAGTCATCGCATTTTTAAAGGAGCACCGTCAAAGTTGACAGTCTGACAGTATTCTTATTTCTGTTGACGAAAACAAAATTAATCCGTATGAAGACGTCATGTTGAGCGTCAGGTCAATCGCGAATGCCGATCACAACGACGCTGTTGGTCGTGCATGTCGCAAATACGCTGTTCAAAACATTTTGTACAACGCTGTAAAACTGCTGGCGCGAGCATGGGTTTGATCACGCGGATCATTTGCACCGTTCTCGCGCAAACGAAGTCATAGGGGAAGCCACGCGCTCGCGCGAGCAGCTTTGACAGCGTTTTATGAAACGGACGATAGCTGCCTCAAATTAGTAATAGCGGCTGGTTTTGACTGAAGTCATTGGATCATGGCAAAGTAGCACCATTGCCTTCCATGCCTGCTAGCCAAACACAATCAAATACTACAGGGTGATACAAGGAGACGTCAGGCTCTTTAAATCGACCGGAAAATTCGGTTTCTTAACCTATCGCGCTACGACTTTGTGCAGCGTTGCCCACAGATGGTGCATTTTTTTTTTTGTAAATTTTGCAAAGAGCGAACTTACCTGAGGAAAAAGTAAAGAAAGAAAAAGGCTTAGCTGCTATGGAAACGCAGCGACGCCACCGGTCTTCAAACAACACGGCGCCGTTTCACACGGGAGCCAAGAGATGGCGCAACGAACGCCGCCAACGAACGAGCATTCCGCGCCGAGAGCCGGCGTCTTTTTTTTAGCAGACGATCTTTTCGACACAAAAGCGGCGCGAGTTCCGCAGGGGGCAACAATCGCAGAAAAAAAAAAAAAAACTGATATAAAAAAGCTCGCGCCACTATTGATTCGAAAAGATCGTCTGCTAAAAAAAAAAGACGCCAGCTCTCGGCGTCGTATGCTCGTTCGTTGGCGGGAGTTGGCGTCGCGACCGCTTGCGCCATCTCATGGCACCCGTGCGAAACGGCGCCGTGTTGTTTGCAGACTGGTGGCTTCGCTGAGTTTCCATAGGAGCTAAGCCTTTTTCTTTCTTACCTTTTCCTCGGGTAAGTTCGCTATTTGCAAATTTTACAAAACAAATGCACCATCTGTGGACAACGCTGCACAAAGTCGTAGCGCGATAGGTTAAGAAACCGAATTTTCCGGTCGATTTAAAGAGCCTGGCGTCTCCTTGTATCACCCTGTAATGTGCAGATAACCAAACCTCGCACGGCGATTGGCTAATCGGTCTCCGTTGCTATGGCAAACGAAATTTCGGCCCCTTCAAATATTCGAAGTTTCGAGAGGGTAGTTCTAATCCAGTCACCCCAAGATGACCATGGAGCATCATCGTACTGAAGCCGTTCTTCACAAATATAAGCGTCTTTGGCGCTTTGTATGCAATCATCTTATCGGTCATGTCCATCATCACGGTTTTCTTACAAAAATATGGTCCTCCTTGCGTATTTCAAAACAGAAAGTTTATGTTTTAGTGCCTTCAAATACCGATTCCACATGTGGTGGTGGTACGAAGATGTAGGTTGTTTCGACGGAGTGTGGATAGCAAAATCTCGGTATACAAGAAACGTCTCTATAAAGCTACCGGTTACCAGGAGATTCAAATCGGATCACAAATAATGGTGAGGTCAAGGACAATTTGCTCATTTCCTGAGTCGAAATGGCGACCATACGGAAGATTTTGGCCCTACATTCCCGCGATCTAGGGACTTTAGTTGCGGCGGCATTGCTAAAGGCCACCTGCTCTCGATATATTTTTTACTTAACTCTAATTTATTTTACGCTCATGAACGACCGCTGACAGACGCTAGCATTTGAACGTGGGTTTTGCATAATCAAATGCTGGAACGCCTTGCTTACGGGGCGCGTCTTGCAGACGCCGAAGCCAACATTACATGGGTCGCCGTGGTGGACGCGGTCACGTTTTCTGGCGAGTGTGCGACAGTCCTATGCGGAGCGGAAGTTCGTCTGTTTTCATCTTGCGGTTTTAGGGCAGGGACTTTGCTGACGTCAGAACGCCGATCTATGACTGGCTTTGAGTGAAAGATAGTGGGTAGACCTTAGGGCAGCTTGATGTGGGGTCTACACGCTATCCTTGCAGTCAAAGCTAATCGGAACTGGCCGTTCTGACATCACGACAACCCCTGCGAAAGAAGCAGGCGGACTTGCACTCCGCATAAAATGGCAGTGATTATTTGCGTTATCCTGCCTCCAACGTCATCTTTCTACGTTCAAGAATGATTTAGCTTCTCGAGGGCTTGGCGTCTGCTTGCACAGCCAAAGTACTACATAGAGCAACGAACGCGCAACGGAGGCTGGCCATTCGAAAAAGACGCCCTTCTCTTGCGCCTTCTTACTATTCATATGCGTGACGTAAAGAAGCGTATGATCATTTACGAATGACGATCCCAATGGTACGTGTAAGAAGCAGGGCGGAAGCTGGAATCATCTTCTTCTGAAACTAAGCGTAACAGTTGACAGCCTCACACTTCTCTCAGTTTCGCCAATGAAGGCCAGAAATCATCCCACTAGAGACGGTACACTGAGCGCTTGGCGAATCATTAGGGTCGATCAAGCGACACTTTGATAGCGGGACGTCGCCAACTACGCTCTTTGAAATAATATATTTATCGTCCTCCATAAAGGGAGGATGCGCTAGTAACCTATTTCCTTTAGAAAGGGAGAAACTTTCGTCCTGAAAGCAAAGTGGCAAAGTTCCTCCGTCGCCTGCATCTCATTACTCCGGCTCCAAATCGAGCAAATCGAGCTCATTGAGCCTTAAACGCCTCTTTTAACGGGGCGAGAGGAGCAGCAGATAAAAGCGTAACCCGAGCTTTCCGCGAACTGTATCTACATCCAAAGCCAGCTCCCCCCCCCCCCCCCTTTAAAGGAACTTGTGATTTGAAAGCAGTTCCTCACTGTTCTCGTCGTCAGCACTGCGATGTTCAACGAGGACAACCAATACCCAGTTACTTTGAGCACTTTACGTCTCACCTTTGCTATTACTTGTGCCACTATTCCTTCGTCAACAGCACATCACGGAGGAGTGGTAAACCATTCGCGAAACGAAAGCCGGTCTCAACAGTGAAAATTCGATGCCAGCTCTTACACGGTAATCAGAAATCATCGCGAAGCGTGAAAGATGGTTAAATTTCTTGCCACCAGATGACAGGCTCCGAGTAATTGCAAGTAGCTAGTTGCGTTACGTTCCACCCAATTCATGTTCTACAAAAAAAAAAAAAAAAATTGGCTTGCTCAAACCACCATTGCGCTTCGGGCCTTCGGGAACCTTCATTAGGGCACATATGTAGATACGTGAAGCATACCGCGAGCATCAGCTGAATATACACATTTCAGTGCACACGCATACAGGCACATACGAAAATAGAACAGCGCACTAGACCATCACTAAACCTGTGCAATGCGTTTCCGCCTTTTATGTTGGTCGTTTTGAAGGTACAAATTTTCTGGGTGACTAAATAAGCAATAAAATGTTCCCAGCACATTTTTTTTTCTTCTGCAATGTTACATTCTGAGAGTATTTTGAACAGCTCGCGGGATGAATCTCTTCGTAAAAAGTAAACGCTCATGCCGTAATTATTTGAAAACCAATAAATCAAGCCGCTCCAATGCGATTCCAAGCCATGTGTTTGCTTCCCCCCACGGCACGTAGTAGCCATAATTTATATTGTAGTGTTTATTTATTTTTTGGCGGTTTGCGTGCGATTGCAATTGGTCGTCTTGAATTAATCTGTGTAAAGTCGGTATTCACTCAGGTGGAAGCAAAGCTACACGGAGAAAGTCAAAAGTTAAATTGGACGTTTAGTGTTTATTCAGTGTAAGGTTGGTCTGCCAGGGTGTGGCGACACTGGTTTACGCTGTATACCTGAGCAATTTTGCCAGTGCAGTTCGACTGCTCACCTGGGGTCTTCAACGTGCGCCACGCAGTAGTGATACACAACCGCATGCCGGTACGATGCTCATCCAGATCTAAATGGGCAGGGTTGGGGCTCGAACCCAGAATCCCTGGAGTCTGCAGCGCGAGTTTTCGCTCCACGTGCGTCGAGCTGACCACGGAGTGAGAAATCGCTTTTTGATCAACTTGAATGCAGTCAAGCCGCGACTTGCGGCAGGGGTTCAGTGTACGGAGCTAAGCCGTGACGACCACGAACACTTCTACGCTCATCCAAGCGCGCCATTGTGGAAGGCAGTTTCTCCAGGAACCCGTATAGTATATTTAAAGAGCAAAATAAAGTTTAGCGCTTTTTTTCAATTTTAACTACCATCCTTCCTTAATTCTAACTTTAAAACTAAATATATTTATTTGTCATAATTCCGTACTGTTCAGTCCTTACTCCAGAGCGATATTGCTCTCGGGAGGAGACAACAGTACATCGCAGACGAAGTCACATTGGCCATTGTACGATAGGAGCTACGGTTGAGACAGCCTTACAACATGACTATCCGCAGTTCGATCAAATTACATTGTAATCCCTCAAGGGGTCCTAAACTCTTTAATGTACATGGGGATGTCAACCTGGGAGCCCCCCCCCCCCCCTTTCCTGATCACGGCCCGACCATCGGCATCAATGGCCGACAGTTTACGTCATCTCATAATGTTGTTACATCACTGATACGCGAACACATGGTCACATCGGTGATAATTCTAGTCTTCTGTTCACAACGCACAACACAGCCATCGCGATGTTGCTGCTATGTTGCTGACACGCAGAAATACGGAACGTCGTTGAATTGCCGGTTGGCACTCGGCATCAGACAACTAAACCGAACTCAGCACAGAAGGCGCACAGGAACCCGGCAGCAAAACCTCCCTCTCTTGGACGCAGTTGCCGCGATTTAAATAACGTCCTCAACGTCGACACATTGTTCCGTGTGAGCCGCGTCGTTTCGCGTGTGGAGCCATCTTAGCCCAGTGTACGCAGCGCTGTGGCACTGCTCGGAACTTCACTATTTCTAGACGGCTTCGGTTGCTCGTTTGGTAAAATTAGAGGTAAAAACGTCATTGCAACGGAATGTTCTGCACGTTCGAACTGGGAGACGAAATTACAGGCGGCTATCGCTGCCGCTGAAGCTCTATCAACACAACTACATTTATTAAACAAGGTGTGCGACGTGCTCAAAAAACGAAACCGATAGAAATTGAAACGGGATGGCGGAAGCTTTCTCCCGTGTGCCTGGAAAATTAGAAAAACGTCTCGTTCCTCCGTTTTCGTTTCCGCCTTGGGGCATGTCAGTAGAAGGGAGGAAAACGCGCCGTTGCTGCCTATTTCCTCCATTTTTCTTAGAGTGTAGGGCGTGATAAAAAACCCTAGTGAGCGTTTTGGAGATATGGAATGCCAATATTCCATTCTAACCAGTACAAGAGAAGCTTGAGTTAGTGACTCGTCTCAAAATTGCTTCAACGCCGAAATATAGACTTAAAAACTAGCAGTCCCCATTACAAATAATAATTTTTCTATTCAAAGTAGTTCCACTTTTAAAGGTGATCTGAGAGGCTAAAAATCCTTACCGTGAGCACTTAAAACGTGATATCAAATGTAATAAGCGGGGGAGGGGGGGACGGTACAGCTTGTTCTCGACGGGTCACACTTTTGATGGAGCGACATGAATGCTCGAGAAGCTAGCGCACCCCGGACAAAAACAAAGAACGCTCTCCAGTTTCACGTCAGTGCACTGGAGAGCGAGGGAGATGTATGGATGTTGCTTTTGTATAACCTTCATTTGCCGTGTTGTGTATATCTAGTTCTCACCTGACATCACTTTCTCTACTCCCACCTGCCTGGCTGCCATTGTCAGGTATTGAGAAGCAGACGCGGACGCTGCCGCCGCCGCATGTCCGACGCTCGATTGCGACTTCGCTACGGAATTTGTATGGCCCGTACAGCTTGATGGCGAAAGCCATTCGTTATGAGTTCTGGCCTTCCTATGTCGAGGAGCTTGTAGGCCCGCATGCGCTTGACATGAGTTTAAAGTGTAGATGTGACACGGCATCGATCCGTTCACGCCACGCGTTGGCGCAGACAGCAATCCAGATGCGGACCTGCTGCCGCCCACGACGCGTGAAGACATAATAAACTACCTTGTTTTTTCGACGAACTGCCTGTCGCTGCAACGCATGAAGGCCTTCAAGACCCTAGATGCCCATAACTATTTCACGATGGATGGGTCAAGAGCCTGACGGCGATGCGTCTCCCATCGAAGCGTATCGGCGTGCTGAGCGAGGCTAGTTGATAGGCAATAAAACAAGCGTCTTTATAAGAGCCGAAGAGCCGAATGTTTGCCTGCAAACGAAGAGAAGTGCCCGTACTTGCCTCATTTGAATTCGCAGCATCTGAGCTGAGCAAACTCGGCGCCGCCGCCGCAACACTATTAACACAAGTGTTCCATAAACACTAGATGATTACAGAAACGCTGCGAGAAAGGTAAAAGCAAATCCTTACAGCGTGACCCTACCAGGCAACAAACACTGCCTCGGCCACTATGGCAATGCGCGCAGGGTGAGAACAGAAGCATTCAGCAATCCACGTACAGTTGAGCAACGTTATTCTTATCGGTAATGAAGTGACGACCGCAGAAACGGACGTTGTTCAGGATCTTGAGATCCTTCCGATGTACGCGAGCAAACCAGAGGCTTCGGCGTTTCTCAGACAGCAGCCTTGTACGCTCACACTGTCGCGTATCACCTTTGCCAAACGGCGCAGCCCTACATTTGGCTTTGTGCTACTCTGCAGTGCAGACAATTTGCCTCTGTTTCGGCAGGCGAACATCGCGGGCATCCGCATGACTGTACCACTGCGACCGCGACCTACCCCAGAAGTAAGAAACGTGCACCGCGTTCGTCCCCAATGCCGTAGCGACGCATCAACGCAGCAACGGCCAACGTTGCCGGCGCCGATACCGAAACCGAAACTATGACAGTACCTGGTAATGGCGCTGACATATCTCATAAGCCCCGCCCCAGCTGTGCCGTCCGTGAGAACTATGTAAAGATAGTTTGAATTTATAAATCTTAAATTGGACAGCGGGAAGAGTAGAGCTAAAATATTTCTAAAATTGGTGTTATTTGAGTAGCTCAAAATCGCGTCTGAAGTCTCCTTTATAAAAAAATTTGAGGGGATCTTCGTCCATGAGGATGTCGTTTGTTTTTTCCTAGCAGCATCTTCGGTTTCTTATTTTATCCTTAATTATTTTCTATTTTAAGGCGAAGAGACCGAAACATATCTCACAGGTAAGCTGATTTCTCTGTCCATATTTTTTGCTTTGTCTTATTTATTTTAGGCCATTTGACACTGGTGCAATTTCTAAAGGAGCGTAACTCAAATTTCGATACGAGTCGTTGGCGGGATGACAGCTTCAAATAGATTTCTTGCGGTTTCTTTAGTTTCTGAATCTTCCTATACAGCAGAAAGTTAATAGAGAACACGCGTAACGTTGGTTAAATATACGTATGCTACTATTGATTAAAGTATCTACGATCACAAACGCGCGAAGTTTACCTAAGTTTAAAAAGTGCAACCGAGGTAACTTTTGTTCAGAGATTCACGGCCAATTGTGAAAGTGAATGTGTTCCACAGAAT